>JANHZU010011054.1:295990-316665 GCA_032468055.1 Acrochordus granulatus | reverse complement strand
AAACATTGATGTAGACAAAAAGGATATGATTTATGACAATGCAATGCTTGTCTGTGAGACTTCCATTTTTTTCATCACATTCATCAGAACATAAAAAGTTGAGAGATCAATTCTGGCAGAATTGCTACAGGCAGGGTATAGCAATTCTGGGTGAAGTTACAATTGGCATGGGAAAGCAAGTTGCAGGTGGGAGTCTTAGACTTGAATTTTCTCTGCCATCTCTTTGCCAGTCATCCCAGATCATAACTTGTAAAATAACAGCAATAAAGTTACCTCTCACCTGTGATACTCACAGACTCACCAGCTAACCAAAAAGAAAGCATTGTTTTTGTAGTCTCGCTGGCTATCTTTCTTTCTACCACCCACTCACCCACCTACCCTGAAGGAGTACTTACTTGCAGGAGTTGAGGGCAAGAATCCATTTTCCCTTCTCCAGTTAAAGCGGCCTTTCCTTATTCTTCAAGCCTTTCCCAATCCCTCTGGATTACCTACCCATAGCAGGAAACCACCTTTGAGACTTCATGGGCTCAGCAATTCTCTTTGGCATCCTCCGTCCACCTTCCTGTCTCGTTCAGCAAATGACGGAGACCAGGTCCCGACTCTTTCAGATTGTCTGGGCTCTGCCCACCCTGCCTGTGGAGGTGCCGGTCTCCCTGCTTTCAGGATGTGATGTCAACCAGGCAAGTGGTCTGAGCCAGAACAAACAAGTTGTTAAAAGTTGTTGCTTCTTTGCTCTCCGCAGCAGCACCACAATGGTCCTTTGGGCTCACTGCATTCTTTGGCCCTGCTAGAAAAGTTGTTTGTGCCATGTCGCTGTTGGTAGTTGCCGAAATTTGTTTGCCAGTAGCATTTGGATCAAGTACAGAAGAGGGCTGCCTCTTCTCACAATCCCATTGGTCAGCTTCACCCATCCAGGAGACTTTTAAGATGTCACCATGTGAATCTGTGTTGGGACTCATTCGGCCAATCTTTGGAGTTTTATTTATTAATATAAATTTATATTGTGACAAAAAAATGAGGATTCTGGTAGTGAGACATTTCTGAAAGCATTGCCTAGACCAGTGTTTCTCAACCTTGACAACTTTAAAATGTGTGGACTTCAACTCCCAGAATTCTCCAGCACAGTCCCTAGAAAGGGCGCAAGCAAAACAAGGACCAGTTTTATTCTTTTCCTAGGCTTGGGAAGACTTAAGGATCCAAACAGGCACCTTAACCCTTGCAGATTTGCACACTACCTCTAAATGGATCGTGGCCTTGTCAATTTTGAGCATGACCTTTTTCACATAAATCTAGCAGCCCTTTCCCAGACCTATATCCCTGGATAGGTCTTGCTGTTAGCCCTCTGGAGTGTCTCTAAATCCATCCTGGCTTTTATGTTGAAACTTGCGGCTGTTTCTTTTACATTTGTCCTCACTGCAGAGTCTCTTCATAGGTCACATTCCAACAGGAGCCCACATCGTAGCAATACCTTGCCAAAAAAATAAACCTCCTCGACACACACCTGGCAGGGTGCCCAGGAGTGCAGCAGGTTCTTATCAGGCCAGCTGAAGAGGGCTTCCAGGGGCCAGCACTTCCCCTGCCGCCAGACAACACACACCAAGAATGAACTGTCTGTGGAAAGAGCACATAAACAGGGCTGAGGAGGAAACCAGCGGCCTGCCGCCAGGGCAGGCATTTGGAACAAATACACCATGCAGGAATGCAGTCTGACCAACAACTTGGGGGAGGTTATTTTTGGGGGGGGGGATCTCCCCTGAGACTTAAACCTGGAGCATTTTGTCCCAGAAACCTGGCTGCACCTTGAAGCAAAAACTGGAAAATATTTTGCTCACGCATAACGGGAATACATAATATTCTGATTCTTGTGCTGGAATTTAGCCAGCCTTGGTGCATTCAGCTACAGATCCAGAGGGTCATTTTCAGGGTGGGGCAGCTCAGTTGCCTCTCATGGCAAAATTATGTTTCTGTGCCTCCTTTTGCTAATTTTCTGCAGGTTCTTAGGATTCTTGTCCCTTAGCCAACATTTCCAGGGGCCTTTTTGGGTTCTTTTCAAAGCATCCAACCATTATGAAATTGCCCATAATACATTACAACACCAAGAAGTAACTGCTGAAGCTTGTTGCTGTGGCCTTGATTGTGAAGTTAAGTACAGAGATGAAAGCCACTGTTTTGAGTGGTTCTTAAATGTCCAAGATTTTAAGCCAGCCTCTTTCACATTGGGACCGCTACTCTGAATTGACAGCCCCGGGATTACAATTCTGGTTTACTTCAAAAGCACCTTGCTTAGGCATCTTTTTTTTCTCCAAATGGTTTTCAGAAGTGCAATCAGTTCTTTGACCTCACTAATGGAGTTATTTTCATTGGTTTTCAGAGCCAAATTGCTACAGATGTTTTGGCAGCAAGCCAGATCCCATTTGAAATTAGGTAATTCCCAAATTGGCTGGAGCAGAGTGGGCTGTTTTGTATGTACACAGTCATCACAGTTGAAAAGAGGCAAGACTGATGTAGTGAATTGTGTCAATCTTTATCAAGCATTTTACTGAAAAGGTAGAGGCTCAGTCCTTGCAGGCCCCATTCTGTGACCTGAATTGTCTTTCTTTCATGTCTCTGTGACTTCTGCTGTGGTGCTTCAAGGACTCCAGGAAGGGGTTGGGATTCTTCATTCTGGTCCTTTCAGATGTGTCAGGCCTTGCAGTTTTCAGAATTTCTAGCCAGCAAAGCCGAAGGTCTTGCAATCCCAAATTCTGTGGAGGTAAGTAAAGCTGAGGAAAACTGCTCTGGCGAAAGATTGAAAGCCCGGCTGGGGAAGGCTGATGTAAAAGATCAAAACTATGTGTTGCCTCATTGTTTCTCACACCAGTTTATCCTCTTGCTTTCCTTTGGAGACTGGAATTATCCTTGGCTGCTGCTAGCTTTCTCCCATTTACTGTGAAAACATCCTCTTTGCCGATGACCTGGGCTTGGCTGCCTGCCGGAGGGGATGTTGGCACAGCAAGGAAGCGTCAACTTGGTGCCACTACCATCCAAAGGGGGAAAATAGGCTGTCCTTGTGCAGGACTTCCTGTTTACAAGCCTGTAAGCCAAACTTAACTCTGTGGCATCCAGCAGATTGCAGAGGATGAGCAGGGAGAACTGCCAGCTAGACCAGTTACAATTTACCATTCCCAGATTCCTTAACCAAGGAGGATTTAGAAGAAATGCAGTTTTGAAAGTGGCTCAAATTTATACACTTAAAATATGCTAATGGTCTAGATTTTTACAATTTATTGTTCATTTAATAGCTTTTTATATAATTTGTATGCAAATTATAACATTCTATGCCTCTTAAAATATAGCTTTTTCAAAAGAGCAGCAGTCATTCTTCTTATGGAACACAGTGTAAAAGAAATATCTAATCGGCATTTTCTAATACACAATCATTGGATATAATGGTGGAAACTTTGATTTATATCTGGTAGAACTATTGGGGGCAATTTTAATCAACCAAAAATTAGAGTAGGTCTGGGATAGGTTCACATGTCACACTGTGCCATAATACAATTCCTTTTGATTTTGCTTTTGTGTGTTGTGTGAATTCATTTAATATTACAGTAAACAAATTACATATAATAGGTATAAATCCAATCTTGGCATATTCAACAGAGACTAAGAAGGCAGGAAATATTTTTAAAGAGAGCAAAAAAAGGCATCTCTTTCTGTGATGAATTATGGCAAAGATACAATATTGAGGATTTCTGTTTTTTTAATGCAGGGATAGACAATGAAGGTGCCTGTGGCTGTTCTGCGCTTACCCCGTGGACCTGATGGGGCAAGCCGTGGTTTTGATCCTCATTCGCCTCGCTTCCAGGCTCTGGGGCCCACCAGCCTGCCTTCTAGAGCATGTATGGACACAGCCACCCTAGAGCAGGAGCAACAAGCACGAGTCATTCTGCGGGAACGCTACTTGCGCAGCCTTTTGGCCATGGTTGGCCAGCCAGTTAACTTCATCATGTACGAGAAAGTTAACGTCACGGCCTTATTTGGAGCATCGGACATCGACATCCTGAACTTCCAAGTTTCTGAGCTGCAGACTCCTCTGGGGATTCAGAGGGAAGCCCTCCTCCGTTGTTCTGACATTATTGCATATTCCTTTGAACTGTGAAGGGTCACCCTCTTTAATAAGAGAGCTCAGATTATGGCAGAAAGTTGTGTCATTTTTTTAGTTGCAGCTCTACAATAAACAAATATCAACATCCACAGCAGATAACAGCAACTAAAACTTCTCTGTAAGATCAGAGTGGCTACCCCAGAAATAAGAGCCTGCTAGATCTCAGTATGTCATCTACAGACAGTCCTTGACTTGCGACCAGTGGCTTAGTGATCATTCAAAATTATGACAAACCCCAAAAAGGGGACTCAAGACCTGATTTCAAAGTTTCAATGTCTGCACACCCACAGTCATGTGACCACATTTGGGGCATTTAGCAATTGACCCACATTTATGGCTGTTTGCATTTTTGCAGCGCCCCGTGGTCACATGACTGCAATTTACAACAGAAACCAGCGTTTACTTTGTTTTCTGCAAAACCCAACCCATAGAACACAGTGGGTTTACTTCATAATGGATGCATTTACTTTATGACCATTGCTTTTGCTTTATGACTGCCACAAAAAAAAAAGGTAGTAAAATTGGGTCTGGTCATGTGGTAGTCTGCTTTATAGCCATCATTACTTATGACCATAATTAGATACAGTCATAATTCAAGGACTGTCTGTACTTCCAATTATGGGGGGAGGGAAAGTATAAAGTGCACACTAACTCTCTAAGTACTGTGTCCTCCTTTTTCTCCTTTTTCATTTCTAACCCTAATATGGTTGCAGAAGTCTTAATGTGCTATGAAACCAGGCAAGAAAATTCCCCATCTTCGGTGCTGTTAACACATGAAACCCAAAGGGAAGTGAGTCCCAAATGGGGCAGCAGCACAAATTTAACATTTCAAATGTGTTTGCTTTTTAAAAGTTTATTTATCTGACAAAAACAACAATGTACAGCATTATTACACAGTAGGGTAACATGGGCCATGGTGAGCCAGCAGGGTGAGGTCACCAACATGGCATTCTGCCAAGTGTTAGTCTAGTGGCGATAGTGAGGGCTCCGGGATCGTGATCGTGAGTGCCTGTGAGAAAGAGAAAAAGCTCTTTTATACAGAGATCAGTGGAACTGGAAAACTTGTCAGGAACAATAATTTGAGTCCTGCTGCAGGGACACGTTCCTTTTCACCGCTCAGCCACAAAACTCCCACCAAGGGCTTTGGAGAAAATGTGCCTCTGGTTCTAAGTGGGCCTTTCCTGCACATGCTGCCTTCCAAATAGAGCAAATTTGAGAAAAACTGGCCTACTGTAATTTTACAGATTCCTCCCATTCACCCTTGGTGAGTTTCCTGAATGCACCTAGTTGGCCCCTGGGTGCCTGAATGCTAGACCAGAAGGGCCTCTGGAGATTTTAATTTGCATTTTTCCTGTGTAAATCATTAAGAGTCTTCTGGATTGGGTTGGCACAAAAAATACATTTAAAAACAAATTTAGTCTGATTTAGCAGTGCACTTTCATTCAAAACAAAATCAAGCGTTCAGTATTTAACATCAATTACTCCTTCTCCAATGGCCGGCACACATTCATTTCCAAACATGGCATCGATATTCCTCCATTCTGCTCCATGTTAGCCTCCCCGCAGCACCCCCTAAGTAGAAAAATATTGGACTGTACCTTCTTGAGGAACTGTATTCTCGACCTGCAAAACAAATACAAATGAACTGTACAACTCTACATTTACACCTCCAGAATCTTGCAACTTCCTTAGCAAACATATAAGAAAAGTTGTAGAATCAGATGAGACTGATAACGCAACATACACCAAACCCCTCTCGGTGTTTCCAAGGCAAGCTTTCTGTGCTTGGAACACTTCATTTATTTTAAAAAACTGATACAACCATCCAAACTACAATAACCCTGAGCGGTGTACAAAACAAAACGAACAAACCAAAGACATGTATAATATGACATAATTCTCATGACCATAATGGAGCCTGCCCATCAGACCTAAGTCATGACAGTCATAAATCAGGTCACCCATGTGGCCAACCCAATTTTACAAACTTGTAGCAGTCATAAAGTGAATGCCATGGTTAAAGACCACGGGGAGGCAGGGGCCATCCAATCTTTGGAACCAGGTTGTTAAGTACTCCAGGGAGGTCCATCATTAACTTGGAATAGTTGCTGAGCGACCACTCAAATCAACGACTACTTGTAGAAACTCATGGCATCCTGGGTCAGCACTCTCTTCTACATTTGTACACTATTAAACCACACTCCAGCCTCATTCTACCCCACTGCTTATGGAATGTACCATTTGGCTGGAGCGCATCGTTGAGTCTGCCGCAACCAGTTTCCAATTTAAGACATTTTGCATCCCTCTAAAGGAAGCACTTACTGTAACGTGGAGAAGGAGAGCGACTATGGCGGCTGTACTGTCGCTCCCACTCTTCCCGCTCCTTCTCCCGCCGTTCCCGCTCCCTGCCGAGAAAAGGGAGATTAATGGGGACAAGGCACCTGGTACCATCCCACCCCACCATAGGGATGAGAAAACCCAAGAGAATTACTTCATCCGGATCTTCCGAGCCATGGCACGCAACTCATCTTCTCGTTCCTGGAACAAAAGATAAGAGTCTAGTCAGTTGAAGGATGAAAGCTACCTGGGACATCTTCATAAACCATAGTGCTGTTTTTTACAGGTAATCCTCAACTTACAACTGATCGCTTAGCAACTGACTTCCCTAGAGCTACTTACAACCTGGGTTCACAGTTCCAACAGCTGCCCCCCACCAGGGTCATGTGATTGCAGTTTGGGCATTTGGCAACCAGCTCACCTTATGGCCATCTACAGCATCCTGCAGTTATGTAACCGTGATTTGTGTGACTTTTTTTGCCAGAAATTGGTACTTGCTTCAAGTTCCCAGCAAAAACTGTCCATTGGCTAATATAATTTCCTTAATGACCACAGTGTTCGCTTAACAACTGTCATTAAGTTGTATGGTCACCTCATGACCAACTTAACAACTAGCATAATTCCAAGCTCAATTATAGTCATAAGTCAAGGACTACGTGTAGCTGTACATTATAATGCGCCCATGCTAGTTCTCCTACTGCATTGGCAGAATGAGCTGGCTTCTTGCTTACTTGTCTTTCATGTTCTTGTTGTAACATCTTCTCCTGGGCTGCTTTTTTATCCGCTTTGACTGAAAAAGCAGAGCAGAAGAGTGAGAAAAGGAAGGCAGCCAAGAGAAAGGGAGAAAAGGATGGTTTCCCTGGGCCAGACCCATCACAGCCACTGCCCTGTGCCACACCCAAGATGCTTACACTGCCGGTTAAGCGCCTTCTGCATGCGCAACTTCAGTTTCTCCTGTGGGGTCAGCTTTGGCTATAAGTAGAAGTAAACAGAAAGGTATTAAATTTTGCTGCTTGGCCTGAGCTCATCATCTGCTTGGGGAAGGCATACGTGGAGATAGAAAAAGGTCTCTCGAAAGTCACTCCTACAAATAAAGTATTATTGAAATTGAGTAAAAAGGTGAACAACAAAACAGCTATTCACTGAACATACAAGAATGAAAAATGTATTTTTAATTCCCAGGAGTTGCCATCAACCTCCCTCTCCTCAAAAGGCTATCCTGCCCCAGCAGATGGGCATTCCTCTCTTCCCAGCTTACAGTATCCATGAGAAGCCAACTAAAGCAGGGGTGTCCACCCTTGCAACTTTAAGACGTGTGGACTTCAACTCCCAGAATTCCTCAGCCAGCTATGTCCACACATCTTAAAAGTTGCCAAGGTTGAACACCACTGAACTAAAATGTATGTCACTAGCAAAAGTCAGAGCCTTAGGCTGAAGGAACAAAAAAAGACAGCTTATTTCAGGGATGCAAAAAGAAGTGACAGCATAGGAAAGCAGCTCTAAGCAATATGGAGCAAGCAACTCCAGGAATTCAAGATCCAAAAACTCACTAAAAGACAAGACAAAGTCGATCTAGACTCCCCAACACAATAACTACATAAACACAATCCTACTGACTCAAAGTTCATTTTCAAGTTGTAACTGTATTGTGAAACATTAAAAAAATCATCATAGGCACAATATACTAATAGCAAACACCACAGGAGTTATTAGTTTTATAAAATTGAATTTTAACATGCTGGTGCTATTTTTTTATTGGGTATGGATTGACCCTCATGATGTGCAACACAAATCTCTAAAAAAAGCTCTTATCTTAAATCATTTAAATATATAAATCGTTGAAATCAGTCATCCCAGCCTTTTCTTAAAAACAAGCCAAAAATACACAGTCTAATACATGTGCCAAATGAGAAAACAAGGCAATCAAGTCATGGAGCTTTTGACATTCATGTCAAATTCATTTTTAGGAAGGTTGATTCCCTTCTGGAGATTTGAACAACAATCAGAATACTGTAAGTGGAATATTAATCATAGTTTTTGAAAACCACTTGGTTTCCTGATTTCAATATATCTTTACTTTGCACAGGAATCAGAGGGACTTACAGCCTTGTTTACACCGGGCAGGGTTCCAAAAATGTGATGCTTTACTTTTCAGACTTGGAACATTTTTCCAGTCCTGTCTGCAGCCCTGACTCATATTACATTTCCGTCTTCCACAAGGATCAAAGCAATATCTCCTCCCAGCCAGGAGTTTGGCACAGAATCAAGCCCAACTTTATAATCCATTTTCTGATATTGCCTCTAACCATTAGCTGGACTGACCATAGTGTTAGGGGAATTGTGGGTGGCTCAACATATTTGGAAAATTCTAAATTAAAAAACTCCAAAGAATACAATCTTTTTTACCTAGTTAGGGGAATGCAAGGGATGTCTATCATACCAAATCAAAAGGGCACTTTGAACCTGATGTTACAAGAAGCGATGTTCTTCGACCCTTTCCACCTTTTATTGTTCAAGGAGAGAAGTAAAGCCTCCTCAAGCGAGACAAGTACCCAACGAAAAAAGTACTGCAAATTTAGTCCCACTTTCTTCAAGTACAGAAAGTTCTGTTTCTACCATTATCAGAAATAGCCATGCTCAGGAGAATTCTGGAAATCTGAATCCACATCTAGAAGGCACCAAGATTGGAAATGGCTGGATTAGGTCATCTCACAAACAATCAAGATTGCATTCTGGCCAAGTCAGAATTTGAAAAGCCAGCAATGTGCCAAAACATGGCTCCGCATTAAGATTTCTGGATTACTTGCTACCTACCACATTTTATACCATTACCTCCTGGTGCCAGCTGATCTTGGTGTTGATCTGTCTTTATGAGCTATTTAAAGAGAACAGAATCCTCAGGTTTATACAGCATTGATTCACTTCCTTAAGTGACTTAAATATCTTAGCGCTCTTGGCTGTATAAGTTCAATTCAAATCAATGAATTGGAGGATTCTGACTTTAAAAAAGCCTCACCGTGCAAGATAAAATTCATCTCTTCTGGAAGGAGAGCCTTACTTGCTAACTCTTCCAAAAACACCAACTGCCAGTTGACAGCTGATAACAAACCTTCCCTTGGCAGATCATTCATGCAGAAAAACAACAGCCCTTAGCACTGAATAGCGATGAGTACCATATACACAAACACCACTTAAAATTCAGGTCTGCTATAGATCATAATGATGGATCAGATGCACCATGTAAGATGCTGCTTGTTCAGCTAGCTCTCTTTTTTTTAATGAGTTACAGTGCTATATTTTTCGTAGTTATTGATCACTAGGAGGCACCACATACTTTCATCCTTATTGGGATTTCTCAGATGTAGGTGACCAGATGTCATTCATTACATCAGCTTCAAACCCTTTCCCAGGAATTGAACTTACAGATGTCTGAATGCCATAACTACCCAAGCTCTGATATTCAGTACTAGCAGGAAGAAACAGCTAGAAGTTCTCAAAATTGTGCTTATATAGTCTACCTTCCTTTAAGCTATCAGGTCAAAGATATACAGATGTTATATTATTTCATGCCCCCATGGTGGATGCCACATGCTGGCCGGCGAATTCTGGGAGTTGAAGTCCACCCATCTTAAAGTTGCCACGGTTGAGAAACATTGTGAGAGCTTAGAGCTTTCTTGGGATATGACTCAGGTGTGACTAAGGATTCCCCAGTAGGATTGCACTTTAGCAAAATTGGTGGAAAAATACTCATTTCTCTTGCAAAACATCATGACAGATTCTTTCTTCAACAGCCTGGTGTTCAGTGAGATAGTCCATAGTTTCATCAGATATTCAATTCTCAGGGGTTTCAGTTAAAAGAATCCCAGCCAGCAAGATCAGGTGCGATTTCTACCACAGCTTCTGGACAGCATCTATGCAACTGTGATAGAAGATAAACCTAGCCCTGCAAATGGGGAAGGGATGAAAAGAACCATTAAGGCAAGTGTTTCAGAAAAGATTACTCAGTCCTGGGGAAGAAGAAAGCACGAGAAAGTAACTCAAAATAACTCTGCTTGATTTTCTTTGGGATAAGACGGAGCAGGGAAAAACTGGGATAAGCTGTCAAGATTCTGTCATTATACTCTCCATCTATAAAGAACATTCCTGAAATCTTAACTGCTTTCCTTTCTTAATGGTGCCTAGCTTGGAAGGCTGACAACATCAGTAAGAAGATCCATATTATGATTCAGCAGAAGTTGAATACGTACAGCATAATTTCAGTTGTTGGAACTAATGTTCCCAGTAACTGTAGCCTGCAAAAGCAATGCTGATGAATGCTGGGAGTTTAGCTGTCCAGAGGTCTCCCATCTCTGCCCACCCCAGATTTCCTTTTGTGGGTTGTGCTAGAAACAAGTCTAACATTTTGAACAGAACCCAAAACATACAAAGAAGAGTTATGAAAGACCTCAGATCCAGGCAGGGGAATTAAGAGGGTCTGATTGACAAAGTGATAAAAACAAGTTGCAGATAGGTCAAATCCCTTTGCCCACCCAAAGACCAACCCTAGATCAATAACTTCCATCAAAAAAAACTTTCAAGGCCTAATTAAAAGAACCCCTTCCCAGAAATTAATCCTAAATTAATCTCTCCTATTAACTATTACCTTCTCAACCCCAAGTTCTTCAGTGACATACCAGCAAAGACATGTAAGCAAGTGACCCTCCCATATCCACCCTTAACTAAGTATGAAAAGATGAAGCACAACCATGCAAACTCTAGAAAGGACCCCACAGAACACTCTTTTCCTGCATGCCTATGGCTCCCCGAGTCTTTTTTTTCTGCAGTGATGGGAATTAAGAGGTGAGGTTTAAATTCTTACTGACTTTGGCAGCTCCTGTCTCTTTACCACCAGCCGTTTCAGCCCTGAAAAAAAGAGAAGGATGTTTGTTAAAAGATGGCCACTCTGAGACACCGAGGGATTAATCTGAGTCAACAATATACACAAGCCTTCCATTTAAGCTCCAAGACTAATGTAATATGTGCTAATGCAGCTACCCTTAAAGAGCACATGGAAGCTGGCATTTAATTTATGGAATTTATGCAAAATGCAGCAACCATTATAAAACCACACTGATTGTCAGTTATCTTTTTGGAACAATTTAAAAAGTGGTTTTAATTGTTAAAATCCTGGATAGCTCAATGGCCAATAATCTATGGGACCCTCACTATATGAGCTTACACAAGCATATCAGATCAACACCCACAGTCTCCAAAAACCCTACAGAAACTTCCTGTAGTTCCCCACCATCCTCCTCGTCCTGCCAGATTTCAGGATTTTTCTCATGAAAAAAGAAATGAGAAATTGGCATGCTGCAAAGGCAAGCCCCAACTTAGAGCAGGGTCTGAATTTCTAAAAACATCTGGAACAGAAACTTTTGTCGAAAAGGGAAGGCAGAGGGCACAGTTCAGGTTTATGTGTACTTGTTCAAGGGGAAAAAAGACAAAACTGAGCTAAGGTGGGAGATAAGATTCTGCACAGTTAGAAAGGGTGGTGAGGACCCATGTCACTAATTTGTCTTCTGAGAAATGGGAGCTGGGAGATTCTATGTGTCCATGGTGGTCACCATTCTATGATCCTGTCCCTAAGAAGTTCTGCAAATTGCAGATGGGCCCACCAGAAGGAGGTTGCAGACTCCTCTATTCCAATCTGTAGAGGTCCCCCTTCAGATGACACTCCCTTGCTAGAAATCTATTTCTCCTGGATCCTTTCCTGTTAACTTTAAATTTAAGCAATTACAGCAGTTTGGGTTAAGGCAGGTTTTTACTTCTTTTTGAGGAGGGAGGCAATTTTTTTCCTGTTTAATTCAATACATACTGCACTGTTAATGGACAGAGCAGTTCACATAAGGGGCTCCCCATCTGGCTTGGGGAGGAAAGGCAGAGAAGGTGCCAATTTCATCTAGTGGTTAAGGCACCAGACTAGAAACTAGGAGACAGTGAGTTCTAGTCCCGCCTTAGGCTTGAAAGCCAGCTGTGTGACTTTGGGCCAGTCCCTCCCTCTCAGCCTAACTCACTTCTCAAGGTTGTTGTTGTGGGGAAAATAAGAGGAGGAAGGTGTATTGGGTATGTTCACCACTTTGAGTTATTTATAAGAAATAATAAAGGTGGGAAATAAATAAATACATAAAATAAAAATAAATATAATTTCTGGCTCACTTTTTCAGTTTCTCCCCTACAGCAGGCGAAGCCGCAGGCCTCAGCATTTTCTCTCTGGCTGGAGACGCTGACCGGCTGCGGCTCCGTGATTCACTCTCACTCTGGCTGCTGCGGCTGCTGCTCCAATGCCTCCCTCCTCTGCCGCTGCTCCATCGATAGTGTTCCCCAGACCGGGAATGGCTCCTGGGAATGAGGAAAGAGCCCTGTGTTAGGAGATGTGCATTCCCTTTCCCCAAAAGGAAGACAGGGAAACCCGTCTCCTGCTGCTTCACTCACTAACCTGGATCTGCGTCGAGAGCTGTAACGCCAGCCCCGCTCTGTCGACCGTGACCTGGAGTGACGGCGGCCATCCCGAGACCCTCCAGCTGAGTACCGCCTGGTCCTGCTGTGGGACCGGGAATACCTGTGGCTGCGGGAGCGGCTGTAGCCGCTGGTTCTGTGGTAGCCACTTGTCCGATGGGACCGTGAGCTGGACTGTGAACTTGAGGAGGAGGAAGTGGAGGAGGAGGACGAGGAGGAGGAGGAGGTGGAGCGTCGCCTGGAAGGAGGAGAGGCAGGATGCTGGCTGTTCACACAGGAGACTGGCAATTGAGGAGCAAGGGGCAGCCGGAAGAGGCCCAAGGAATGTCCTCGGTTGCCAAGATCTAATCCTGCTGGACATGCCCAAAAGTAGAGAAAAGCTTCCAAATGAATGAACACAGCTCAGTCGTCTGCAATGGCTCAGCCTGCCATTCACTTTTCGCCTTTTTTGTCTTCTTCAGGACACCCCTACTAAAAGGAGGAAGGGTTGGAAGACCTGGTGGGTTCCACACCACATTCAATTCAGCCTAGTGCAAGAGGTATGGGGAGGCTGGGTGACTGCAAAAACTCACTGCAAGAGGCAGAATCTGATCTCCAGGTCCAAATCCCAAGGGCACCTGTTCCATTCTTAAGAATGCCAAATTTCATATTAAAGGGAAGAAATAAGGCAAGTTTATTTAAAGACCAGAAAAATTGTCCATGGGAACCTAAGCCCAGAGAGAGGGGCATCTGCAGAGTTTATTATTGTTTGCTACAAGACTCAAACAGGACAAGGAAAAAAATGTTTACAATCAATGTAAAAACTGAGGTTCATTAAGGGTCCTCTTTGTTAGAACCTTCAAACTGGTCTTTAAAAGCTATTTTTTCCCAAGCCATTTCCTTGGTTTTGCTGACAGGATACTCGATGGAATGTGACTATTTATTACCATTTGCTGCTATATGGCAGTTCTATTGCTATTAAATTCTTCAAAATATAGTATATAGAAATAAAAACAAATTTTGAAAGCTTAGTCATAACAGATGGCTAAAAATAGTCCTAAACTTATGATAATTAGGACCAGAATTTCCATTGCTAAATAAGGCAGTTGTTAAGTGAGTCATGCCTGATTTTATGATCTGTTTTGCCACAGTTATTAACTGAATCATTGTAGTTATGAAGTGAATCGCATAATCATGAAGTGAATCCAGCTTCCCCCATTGATCTTATCTCTCAGAAACTGGCTGGGAAGGTCACAAATGGCTATCACATGACCCTGGGATGCTGCAACTGTTGTAAATACATGCCAATTGCCGAATGCCCAAATATAAATCAGAAGATCATGGGGATGCTATCTTGATTGTAACTGCAAGGACTGGTCCTAAATCACGTTTTTCATGCTATCATAACTTGAATGGTAGAGGAGTATAACTCAAATAAGTAGAGGAGTACCTGTAAATAATGACTGGAGGGCAGGGAACATCACTCTTTTCATTTGCAGAATTTGAATTTAGCTGATTGGAAAATTTTAGGGTTTAATTTGCAATAAACCAGCTTCCCATGCCAAGGACTCTTCCAACCATGAGACAAGAGATTTAACTATACATACAGGATCTCTGATCCCCTCTCTCCTTCAGCAAAGCCACAATAGGATGCAAGATGAGCAAGAAACATCCTAGATTTCCCCTGATCGCCTATGGGACAAGAAGGCTCCTCTTCCCTGTTCCCTGACAAGATTCCACCATGAAAGGATCATTCACACAAGAGGTGGCCCACGAGAGTGACCAATGGCAATGCAGTTCCCCAAACATGGTCAGGATCAGAATAAACATTCCAGGAGGACGATATCAAAGCAAACTGTCAACCTTTGACCCCAGAATGTCTCTGCTTTAAGGTTTGGGAAAGGCGAGGCAGATGTGAAAGTTACCGACCGGGAGGAGGCACTATGACCTGCCGCAACGCTGCCCTGCTGCACTTGGCTGGAGCGCGCCTTGTTGAGGGAGGCAGTTTTCCGAGGGGGTCCCCCGGCTTGAGAGGCAGCAGCTTCTTCATCACTGCCCCCAAAGCTAGTGATAAAGGTGATCTTCTCTTCATGACCAGGGGAAGGTGAACGAGAACGGGAATGAGACTCAGAGGTGGATTCCGAGGGGGATCTGTGGGATGAAGCCAGATGATCACTGGAGATAGAACAACAGAGTAGGCTAATTCCAGCCCAGAGCAGTCCTTTCATATGTGGCACGCATGTGAATATAATCATGCTTGTCTGTCACAATGGCACTTGAGTAAGCATCAGTATTCAACAGACTAAAATAATATTCCAGAAAGGAGAACCCAAGTCATTCATTTTTGCAAATTTGCCATTAAAAACATAAGGATAAACACTAAGTAACAATCAACACTTGCTCCTTGAGCAAGGCCAGGCTGCTGATGCACATACACACCCCATTCTGACTGTCCTCCACAAATGTAAGCCAAATTCTAGGAAGTCCCCGAAAGCCTTCCCTTCACAGATCCAGAGAAAAACCAAGAGCCAGAGCAGCTGCATTCACTCACCGTTTATAGGGATCATAGGTGGGGCTGTCTCTCCGGGCATAACTGTAAGGAGAGAAGACCGTGAGAACCAAAACCCACCTGCATTATTCTGTTTGAGGAGGAGAAGTTTTCTGCCTCCCACTAGAAAAAGATCCTGCACTTTTTGTCCACCCCCAGCAACTCAAGGGCAAAAAACACTGAAAGGAGCTCAACTACCAAAGGCCTACCTTGGAGGGCTGATTTTCCTTCCTTTCAAACGTTTCTCTCGGAATTCCCTCCTTTGTCGCCTAGAACGACGGCCCTGGAAGAGAAGGTAGATCTGAGAGATCACAGAAAGGCTACAAGCTCTAATGGGCCTATCAAACCCACCCACCCTGGTTTACCAGCGATGGACAAGAGGAATGATCCCACATTTTGGGGCAAGTTTTTTTTTTGCCAGCATCAGGAAGGATTTTAGATTAGTCATCAGTGGGAGGCACTGGAAATGATCTCCCTCATTCCAGTCAAGTGGAGAGAACAGCCAGGCTCAGTCCTGCCCAGGCCGCCATTCTCTTACCGAGTACATGGCTTTTTCTTCCTCCAAAGCTTTGGCATGCTTGATAGCTTCTGCCTCCTCTTTGTCCTTCCGCAGCATCCTTCCAGAAAAAGAAAGGGGGAAGGTGAAGAAAAGGAGGCTGCTTACAAACAAAAGGTACATCTAAGGATTTGCACCCAGGACAGTGGTTTATGTTTCAACCAAAGCATACATGTTTGGTCCAGATACAGAATGAAAGAATGGCTCTTTCAGGGCAGAAGAGTTTCAGGAAAAGGGAGATAAGTTGTAGCAGCCAATGGACAAAAAGGAGGATTCCTGAGAAGATGTGGAGGGCAGGTCTACAGAAGCTGTTGATGAGGGAGAGGGTGAGGCACACCAGGCACCCCTTCCCCACAAAACTGCACATTTGTTCTGCCCAAAACCTAGAACAGCAAAATCATTTTTATTTGTCAAACTGCAGTCCATTCAGGATGATTTGAGCAGAATGTCCAGGACACCTATGCCTTCGCTTCAGGTTCCAAAGACAACGCACATTGCATTTTATGCCTGTTTATACAGGTAGTCCTTGACTTACAACCATTTGCTTAGTGACCATTCAAAGTTACAACAGCTACTGAAAAAGGTGACTTACAATTGGTCCTCATACTTACAACGGCTGCAGTAATCCCATCATATGATTAAAGTTTGGGTGCTTGGCAATTGCTCCTGAGGTTCTCATGATCACCATATGCAACCTTCCCAGCCAGTTTCCAACAAGGAAAGTCAATGGGGGTTGCCAGATTCACTTAATGACTGTGTGATACATTTAACAACAGTGGCAAAGAAGGTTGCAAAATTAGGCATGACTCACTTAACAATGACTTTGCCTAGTCACAAGGTTCCAATTGTATCCATTTGCCTGTAACAGTGTTTCTCAACCTTGACAATCTGAGGATGCACAGGCTTCAGCTCCAAGAATTCCCCAGCTGAAAGCAAAAGTCAGCACATCTTCAAGTTGCCAAAGCTGAGAAACACTGTTTCATAATATCATGCATAAGTTTCACAGGTACTCCAAAGAGGGGTCTTACCGGACAAAGTCTCCCTCGGCCATCCCATAGGTCGTTGCCTGTTTATTCAGGTCAGCCACTTGATCCTGGTTCAGTTCATCCACATCAACTTCAACATCTGAAAGCAACATAAAGCAGCTATCATTTGCCCCATTATCATCAAAGTAAGTATGCTAGCTCTCCTGTTTGATCCCTGCCATGTTCCTGCATCTGATCCTAAAGGTGCTCTGGAGATGTACCAATATCAGGGATCACTTCATCTTCATCGGTGTTGCTGTCTTCCTCCGAATCCTCCTCCTCAGCTCGTTTCTCGGAAGGATTCTCAAGTTCTGCCACAGTACTATCCTCATATGTGTATCCGATAGAAGCTTTCTTCTCCGCCAACCTAGATTGGAGAAATGCTACCTTTAAGTACAGGCTGCCTGAAAATCCCAAAGTGCTGGGATTCCACACCTTGCCTTATTTATTTCAAGTATTTTTATATTGCTCTTCAGGCAGACTCAATCTGTAGATTGGCAAGAATACACCTTCTCCTGCCTTCAGATTTCAAACCAAACAGGGCAATAAATCTTTTATCTCCAGGAATTCAATCCTGTAATCAGTAACTAACAGCTCTTGTCAGCTCAGCCACTGCAATCAATGGTAAGGAATGCTGGGAGTAACAGTTGGAGACCCACAAAATGGTCTGAATCAATCCCAAGATGTCTTAAATTGGTCCAACTCACTATACTCACTTCTTTTTTTCATCCTCATTGGGTTTCTGGAGTCCCCCATAGAGCTCATCAATGTAGATCTGATACAGGCATTGTTCTTCTGAGACTGTAAAGCAGGGAATGAGACAAAGCAGATGAGATCCCTGCATCCCATTGCAGCAAAAACAAGTTGGCTTCAAGTATAACAGAACCCTATTCTCCTCCTCTGTCACCTCACCCATCACCATCCAGGCTCAAATGGAGAAAGTCAACTCAAGAGATCCATAGTAGGCAGCTATGGTGAACAACCCGAAAGCAGCAATCTGAAGGGCCTTAGGGCAGCAATGTTTCTCCTATGCCAAAATAGGCCAAATCATCTTTACCAACACTTGCTGTTGTAATCAGTCTAAAGAGATATGCTACTGCCCTGCTAACCCAAGATAGATGGTAGCATCTTGCCAACCCTCTCTGATCATTTAAAAAAAATTAAGCAAGGTCAGATTTTGTTACTACTTAAATGAGAGACTATACACAGTCCCAGAGCTGTAGACAGACCAAGAAGTTTAGAAAATGACCTAGTAAAATATAATGGTAGACTACTTCTGTCCTATAGTCAAGAAAATGAAGTCATCAGAATTTGAGCTCAATGAGATCAGTGTCTTACCCAAGAATGAATACAGGTAATCCTCGACTTATGACTACAATTGGAACCAGAATTTCCATTGTAAAGTAAGGCAATGGTTAAGTGAGTCGCACCTGATTTTATGACCTATTTTGCCATGGTTGTTAAAGTGAATCTCTGCAGTTAAGCGAATCACACAATCATTAAGCGAATCCAGCTTCCCCCATTGACTTTACTTGTCAGAAGATGGCTAGGAAAGTCGCAAAAGGATGAACCAGGATGCTGCAATCATCATAAATGCACGCCAGATGCAAAGCACCCAAATTTTGATCGTGTGACTATGGGGATGCTGTGACAGTTGTAAACAGGAGAACTGTTTTTCAATGCCATTGTAATGTTGAACGGTCGCTAAATAAATAGTTGTAAGTCAAGGACTTTCTGCACTGTCCTTAGGTCCAAGAGATAAGGCCATATGAAGTGGGCTTAGGAGAACAAGGACAGAACAAAAGCAACAAAAGCACCGAGCAAGGACCCTACACTTGTAATTCTCATAGGGAATACATATATGCGTATTCTGGCCATGAACAGGGAAGGTTCATGAAAATTCAATCTTTTCTCACATGAGAATTACTATATTCTATTATTTCTTCCATTACTACTCCTACTATTTCTCCTTGCTTTTATTGTTTTTCCTCTAGCAATTCAGTTGCAGTACTTTGGGATTCAAAAGGAAAGGCACTAATCCCTCCCTCAATCTTGTCCCAAAGGCTGACTAGAGATGCTACCCAACTAACTGCTTTTTAGTAACTCATTCACAGTCAAAGCTGAGGTGTTAGCCTTGATGAACAGGTTTGGGAGCAGCCACATCTTTCCTGAACTGGATCTCTCTGTGCTCTACAGCAATGCAAAAAAATCAAGGAGAACTTACTGCCAGCAAAATCGTTCTGCACAAGCCCTCTATATCTTTCATAGTTGCATTTCCTTTCATCAGACTCCTGCTCTGGGGAGCTGGAGGCGTAAAAGGAAGAGACCAGAATTAAAATTCTAAGCAGGCAAGGATGGGCAAGAAAGTCTTTGAAAACTGCACAAAGACCAGCAGAACAGAGCCGCCTTGTTCTGCTCCCACCCTAACCCTCGGACCCCAGTTCTGAAAATCATACCACAAAGAATTTCCCCATGTTAACCTAAGTCTTCCCAAGAAAACAGACCTTGTTCATTTATTTTATACCAACTGGGTTCGCACATCACATTAACATCTATTTGCGTCTGATGTAATATGTAAGCCAAACAACTGCACTTTTTGGCTGGGAGTATCATACAAATGCAGCCTGTTGCGATTTATTGGATGAGCCACAATTTCAAGGGATCCATCAATCAGATTAAAGAGGAGCTTATTCCTTCCCAACAAAACAGTTTTAGAAGCCAAACTTAGCTCTCTTCTCAACCTCCAAATGATGCAAGGGGCCGTAACATTCCAGCATCAGAGGGGAGAAAAAGGAACAAATGCCTTACATTGGATTCAGCAGGGGAGGAGTATACATGGGGATGTAATCCAGGTGAGCCCGTACATCAAACCGGTCGATCATATTGGTGGTATCTCCCTGCCATGGCATCCTGTAAGAACAAAACACCAAAGGGAAGGGGGTCCCAATTAAATTTTAAAAAATCACTCAGTGCTTACTGTGCATAAGACAGTCCCGCCCTCACTTTCAGCTGGTAAATCTCCAGTTAGTGGCAGTTCCTCTAGGGCAGTGTTTCCCAACCTTGGCAATTTCCAGGTGGATGGACTTCAACTCCTAGAATTCTCCTTAATGGCCATGCTGGCTGTGGAATTCTGGGAGTTGAAGTTCACCCCACCTGGAAATTACCATGGTTAGGAAACACTGCTCTAGGGAAATCAAACCAAGAAATCAACTCATAACATGAGCCCAGGCTATCCAAAGAGCTTTCTCACCCCAATGAGGATGACCCACCACACCAAAGCCAGCAGAAGAGACCTACTGCAGATCCCATCAGCCAAGGAATTTTGGCTGGCTGGGTGAAGAAGCGCCTTTTCTGCTGTGGCTCCTGCCCTGTGGAATATTATGCCCCCAGAGGTGAGGTCTGAGCCCACCCTTACAGCCTTCCAGAAGGGCCTTAAGACCTGGCTCTGCCAGCTGGCTTGGGGTCCCAATGGGGGTACACCATCTTGGAGATTCCTGGTGGTTTAAAATCAACCTTCTAGCCCCACATATATACTCTCACTCCTCTCTGTCCAGCTGGTTTTTATTTAATTTGAAATGGTTTTTAATT
>JANHZU010011054.1:258406-295890 GCA_032468055.1 Acrochordus granulatus | reverse complement strand
TTATGTATTGTTATTTTTATTATAAGCCACCAAGTGTCGTATTTCAGTTTGGTGGCATATAAATTTAATAAATAATAAACTCTACAGAAAAATTACAATAGCTTTTACTGAGACTGGCTATACTAACAGAATCTTGTAAGATTGATTCAATAGTACAATCAAGGAAGTGTCTGTCTGAGCCACTTCCAAATATTGTACGCTATGGTTTATCCTTTGGCAGTGAAGCTGGCCTATCTCCATCAAGGTCATCTTTCTTACTCAGTAGAACAGCGTTTGTGTTAGATTTGAAAGGAATATGTCCAGTTGGAAGCAGTCTCTTTTCAACTGTTTAACACTAGTTTCAAAGTTACAAGAATTTCTCTATCTGCCCCCCTTTCTCCTGGCCTTGGCAGATAAACTAACGGTCCTCACGGGTGTTGGCCCTCCTGTGTTTGATGACTCTAGGCTGCTCACCCTCTTCACACATCAGTCCTTGTTTCCTCACCTCCAGTTTGTCAATCGTGGCAACTTTAAGCTTCATGGACTTCAATTCCCACAACTGGCATCAGAATTAGCCTCAGCCAGTTTGGCACATGCCTCTCAGCTATAAAGAGTAAGCATGCTTTCAAAATTAACAGAGTCCATTTCAGGTGACAGCAGGGGGAAATCTGAGTGCATACCACACCTATGTATTGCTACACAACACCTGGAGTGCCAGCCTCAGCAAGTAAAAAGAGTTGTTTGCATTATTCTAATTGACGCTGGGTTTCACAAGCTTTTATTCCTATATTTGGCATAATACATAGTGTCAGTTCCCTTGCATGGAGTGGTGACATTACTATATAGCAGTGTTTCTCGGCCTTGGCAACCTGAAGATATATCGACTTCAATTCTATGGCTGGCTAAAGAATTCTGGGAGATTAAATTCACACAGCTTAAAGTTGCCAAGGTTGATAAACACTGCTCCACCCCAAGAACTACAAATTACTCACATATTCACAGGACTTTCAGCAGCAAGAGCCACAGCAGAATCTAAGTGCACCTTGCAGGCGCGTCCATGGACCTGCAGAAATTGGGCTGGATCCTTTTTCTGCAAAGAAAGAAACTCACAGGTAACTGCCCAAAACCAACCCTTGATCAAACTCCACAGTACTGTTATAGCTGACATGTAACTTCCTTCTAGGATTTTGTCCTATTTGATATTTTATTTTCTTATTATTTTAAGAATTGCACTTAAACCTTTTTTTACACACATCATGTAGTTTTTTCCCTTGATTCTTAATTTTCCAGCCCTCCCTCAAGATGGCAAGGATTGAACCTAAATTACTAAGGGCATCTGAGCCACATATTCAGCCCTGCCATCATCTGAAAATCCATTCAGCTAAACCTTATTTTCCATATATCTATGAGTTACTTCATAAGATATGAAGTAATAATAACCTACCCTGAAATCTGGGAACTGGCTAGTATAAAACACATTCATAGCTTTAGTGAACAGAAACAAAAGGAAACTAAAAGCACCTTAAAGATGTACAAATGCATTTTTACGGATTAAGAATCCATGAGAGAAATAATGGAGTCTCATGGCAATAAAAAGGCAAATGGTGACTATGTAAAGATAAGATAGGGAAAAGTTGGCCTAACAATCACCTCCATCATAATTTGGGAAAAAATAATTTCATAAAGCTAGGAAGGTAAAGAGGAAGGAAGCTAAGTACCCCATTATGCTCATATGAAGAGGTCAAAACTTTTAATATAGTTTGCTGCTTTTGCATACAGTATTTCCCTCCTGCAGGTGACTGTTAATGCAGATGTGGCATTGTAGAGTGCAAAAATGCTGTTATCAGCAGTTCTGCAACTATATTCAAGATAAGACCACTCTCTTCTCAAGATCATAACAATTTTAACATTTCATTCCTTGAAGAGTTTTTATTCTGAAAGAAGATGGTAGTCACACAAGCATTCTTCCAAACTGAACCAAGGAGAAAGACACTCACTATCTTTTCATAATACTCTCTTCGTCGTTCTGCTCTTTTCTTATAATCCACCATCATACCCCGCAGCTTCCGCTCATGTTTCCGAGCTTCATGCCACATCCTGCTTTTCTCCCAGCTATCAGCAGGATGAGGAAAAGAGGCACATCCATGCATTAAAGGGGGAAAAATGGAAAAATTAACAAAACCAAACAGAGCAACTTTTTTAAACTGTACCCGGCTTCTATAAGACTCCCCAAAAATATTATTGGATTGTCCTATCAGACACCACACTGGTCACTGCCTGACAAAAATGAGAGAGCAGAAGTTTCTAGAGTTCCACCCAAAATTAAATTGTTTTTTTTAATGAAAAATCAATCAGCTTCTACCATTCCTTGAGGACAAAACCCGTTCCAAAGCCTTTGTATACTGAACCATTCAGTAACACTGGGACAGGGTGGAACATATTGCCTTGAGCAGGTTTTACCTTAAATAAAAGTAAAGATTTCCCCTGCCAGTCATGACTGACTCTAGGAGGCAGTGCTCATCTGTTTCATAGCCAAGGGAGTCAGCCTTTATCCAAAGATCCTTCTGTCATGTGGCCAGCATGACTATATGCCACAGTGCACAGAACTCTGTTACCAGAGGTGGTACCTATTTGTTTGCATTTTTACATGCTTTCAGACTGCTAAATTGGCAGGAGCTTGGGCAGGAACAGGAACTCACCCCATTACACAGGGGCGCTTGAGTCTCAAACTCAAGCTACCAACCTTCCAGTTGACAAGCCCAGCATCTTAATCGCTTGGCCACCACACCTCATACATTCTACCTTACTGTATCTCATTTATGGCAATTCTTTCACTTGCCTTCTTTCTAGAATCAGACAGATCAATAACACCATGCCAAAAAAAAGGAAAATCAGGCAGATATTGTAAAGAACTTGTAAAGAGGAACTGAGAAATTAGGTACTACAGTCAAAGACCTTTAGACAACAAATAAAACAGCAGACAGGGACTTGGTACACATAACCAATACTCACTGAGAGCAGGAACCTGAGAGATGTAAAATCAGATGCTCTCCTTTTCCCCCAAACACAATGAATAAATAATTTTTTTCCCTCTGTGAAAGGAACACACTAGGTAAATATAAAGTAAGAAAATGTAAAGGCTACATTTTTTTATCTGAACATTAACTAGCTCAAAATTTAGTTGAGGGACAGGTGATTTTTCTCCCCCGGATTTTAGGCAGTCATATGAAGAGTACTGTCAATGTTATTGCAAGTTATGTATTTAAAAAATACATAATTTCATTTAAATTGTTACAATTGCAACAATAAAAATTAATGCAACAGTATTTCTTTAAAAAATATTATCTCAGGTCCTCTTGACATTTCAAAAATTATAGAGGACCCAAAAGAGTTTTTGTTTGTATGGCTTATATTTATTGATACTGACCATATTACAAATTTGTTGCCACTACCCATTCTCATGATGGTCTATTGGGTTTTAAAACTATATATTTTGTTTTCAGGGATCCCTGAGAGTCCTGTGGGACCCCCAGGTCCTCAAACCACACTTTAAGAAATGCTGCATTAGAAGCTATGACAATACAACAGATTCCGTGATCATCATCATTAAGCAAAATATTTTTGACGCAGTTATGCAGAAATACTACAGCCCTGACAATTAAGCTAGCAAACTTTGTGGAAAGAGAAAAAATAAAATCTGAACAGGAAAACCTGAAGGACTGTTCCAGCAGTAAATAATACTTTAAGGACTGCTACCGCTTCGGCAGCCAGAGAAAACACTGCAGCTCATAAAAAGGCGATGCTAGTCCTCAAGATTGTTGTAGCTCCCTTCCTTCTCTCCCATGCCTGAATTCTGAAAAAAAAAAAAAACTGGCTGATTCCGGCCGTGAAGAATGGGCTACTTAGACATTTTTTAGGGGAAGGTGTCAGCTCCTGCTTATAAATGCGGGGAGGCACATGAAAGCCTCACTAGCCTATACTCAAAAGGGTCACCCAAGGAGGCGACGGCCTTTCAGGCCAAGAGAAGCCTCACAAAACGGCTTCTGTTCCTCCCGGAATCTCCCAGCCCCGTCCTCCCACAACGCGACGGCCTCTCGCTCCGAAAGGGTCTCCTCACGGCCACCGGCTGCCCGTTCCCGGTTAGAAGACAGGAGAAACCCCCTCCTCACCCTGCGCCAAAGTCGCAGCTTCTCCCCCGGAAGCGGAAACGCCTCGAGTCTATAGAGTAGCAACCGAGGAGGGGAAAGAGCACGTAGTTATATGACCTTCCTGCGACCCTCAGATTGGTGAAATCAGACCCTGTGACAGCGGGCATTTCAGCCAATCACAGGCCGAGGTAGCTTTTTCCGCCCCTCCTCTTCACGTTCAGGTACCGTTGGGACTACGATCGATCGGTCGCCGGGGCTTCCACTGGTCAGGAAGAGATGCGCATGCGCAAAGAGTATTCTCAGTGCCACGGGTTCGAATTGCGGGCGCCGCCTGTAAAGCCGCGTGGTTGCGGCGGGCGTCTCTCCTGAACGTCTCGCTTGGCTGAAACCGTTAGAGGTGTCCCTCTGGTTCCCAGCCCGGTGCTTTCTGGGCCAGTATTGTTCAAGTTTAGCAACTTTAAGATGTGTGGACTTCAAGTCCCAGAATTCCCTAGCGTCATCAGGCATCTTACAGCGTCCAAATTGCAAAATACGAGTCCAGCCCTGAGCCACATCATTTCTCTTCTATTGGAACCACATATGGATGTCAAATGCTTCAGAAAGCACGCAAAGGGGACTAATGTGCATGTTGGCAAACCATTAATTTTTCCTGCGTGAATGTCTATGAATGGTAACAAAGCCCACCCTCCCATTCACTGATGATGTTACCTAGTTGGGTAATGAAATGTCTGCAAACCAACCATCAAGCTCAGAGAGCACCAAGAACTCCACAAATAGAAGTCCTCCCAACCATGTTGTGCTTTGACTTTCAGCCAGGAAAAACCCAGAAATCTTAAATGCCTAATCAGGCCCCATTCTTTCTGTCCATTGCATTTGAGGAACTCCACCATATCAGCCAAAGTGATGACAAGCATGCAAAGTGCAAACTTCTGGAATTCTGTCCGGCATTTTGTGCTATCCCTCGATTTAGATTTTTTATGTTGTACAGTATATAGAAACCCACCAAGAGTCTCTTCAGAGTCTGGCAATGCACCAATATGTTGTGAATCTATACTTTCCTGCACCTTAATGCAGGTAGTCCTTGTTTAGTGACCACAACTGGGACCAGCAACTTGGCCGTTAAGTGAAGCGGTTGTTAAGTGAAACTGCAGCTTTGCTAATAATTTTTCCTTTGCTTTACAGATTTGTGAAGGTTGTAAGAGTTATGGAAAATTCTGGAATTCAGAAGCATTTGCCCTGCTTTTTTTAAAGAGAGGCAAAATTTTTGTCCCACTATGTGCTGCTTATAAATACGCGCTCCTTAGGCCTTTTGATGGAACTGAATATATGCTGGCTAGAGTTTGTATGCTGGCTGGAAACAAATACAGATTAAAGTGGATAGTTATTTTTCCACTGTTAAAAGGGAAAGGGATAGCATACTTTTAACAGTAGAAAAATAACCACCACACAGGATTTCTGGGTTGTAAAACTATTTTTCATGGCTATTTAAGTACTGATCCAGTTGCATTGAGCACTATGAAGCAATGATCTATGTTGCATTGAGCACTATGAAGCACTATGATCCAAACAAGATCATCCCCATTCAGAAACAAAAGCACCCTACTTTGAAGAGAGGGAAGAAACATAGTTAGGAATACATGGAGAATAATTCATTGCACACAGAAGTTTCGAGATAAATTTCTGTAATTTCTCCAACAACCTTTTGCAAACCACTCTGAGTGGGATTAGATCAACGGTGCAACCCTAAACGCCATTTAATGTATACTTTGAGTACGCGTATACTCCTTGGAAGTAAGTTAAGGCACAAGAGAATATTGTCTGATATATCTTGATGAAGATATTTACCCCTTGGTTTCTTCTGAACACAGGTCCACAGGGGGAAAACCAGGACCGCCCCCAGCTGCAGCCAAGAATGCTGTGATGGCAACATTTGAAAGGCCCCTGTGTCCCTACCCCTATGTCACATTAGCTACAGTTGGCCATATGTGTAGGCAATGGCATCCACTAAAGTCCCAATGACGTCATGTACGTTATGGCATCACTGGTGTGATGACATCATGACATGTAATGCAGCTTCGTTTCTTTAGCCCACTGTATGTATAGAGGTTTTAAAAGCAAAGTGGGCCAAGTCCAAAAACATTTAACCACTGAAGTAACTGTCATGGGAGGAGGGGGGGATCTCTTCATTTGCATATGGCGTGAAGGCACTTGTATGATTTTTATATAAGGATGCACACACATTTTAAGAATTAGATCTGTGACTGATCCACACATTGCATGAAAAAAGCGGCACGCGTAACTGATTTGTGACACCAGTTGTGTTTGGACATCATGCTAAGCCCTAAAATACTATTTTTCAACCTAAGTTCACACATCACCCTAAGCCAAAACCAAAGAAACCATTCTGCATTTTAGCAGGAATTTGAGAATCCATCCAGTTCTTGCCACTCCGATTTTACAGACTGAGAGAATCA
Source organism: Acrochordus granulatus (assembly GCA_032468055.1). Classification (NCBI taxonomy): domain Eukaryota; kingdom Metazoa; phylum Chordata; class Lepidosauria; order Squamata; family Acrochordidae; genus Acrochordus; species Acrochordus granulatus. The sequence continues at coordinate 289,289 of JANHZU010011054.1, read as the reverse complement.
AGGAAGAGAAAATAGGAAGCGTGGGCAGAATTTTTCCGACCTAAAGATGCAGTCTCTCTTCCATTATTCCACAGTTAGTGCAATCTTCCCATTCAAGTCTTTCGTGTCTTCTTCTCATGCAGAGGGCTGTCCGCAGGGATCATTTTTACTGACAATTTTTTTCCTCCTTCACTTGTCAGCAAGGAATAAACCACCTGTCCGTTTCTCCTGGGTCTAAAATGGAGAGTACAGCTCTTCCTTCACACATCATGCACCAATCTGGGCTCGTTTTCCATTTCTAGATGCTCTTCAACCTCTTTATACTGACTGGGGAACATGCTGCTTCCCACCAAGGTGGCCACGCCTTCATGTTCACAGTCCCCAGGTAGTGCAACAGGAGCATTTATGCCCGAATGGACAGAATAAGCATCCAGCAAGAATTCCTGTTCTGCCCTTTTGGAATAGTCTGCAGCAGAAGGCAGGACCACATCTCTCAGGCTGGGGCCGCTGTAGGGTGAACATTCTGAAACCCGACCAAATTCCTCAAAGAGGTCCGGCACGGAGATGCGCTCCAAGCTGGCCAGGAAATTCCCATCCTCTGGACTAGACAGGGAAATGTCTGCAAACAAAACAAAGCTGTCAGCAGGATTCGGGGTTGAGCAGTAGCAATCCTGTTTCGCCTCCACTTGAAATCAGCTCTGCAACAATCTGCTCAATGGAATTGGGGAGGATGGAAAAGAGACCTTCGTACATTAAAGCAGAGGTAACGAACTTAGGGCGCATGCTGGCGCAAGCAATTAAGGGTGCTGGGCTTGTTGGCCAAAAGGCCAGCAGCTCGAATTCGAGACCCAAGAGCCGCCGCGTAACAGGGTGAGCTCCCCTTGTCTGCTTAGCTCCTGCAAATCTAGCAGTGAGAAAGCGTGTAAAAATGCAAGTAGATAAACGGGTATAACTTAAATTGGTGGGAAGGTACCAGCATCCCATGCGCCTCGATGTATACTCATGCCGGCCACATGACCACAGAAGCATCTTTGGACAACGCTGGCTCTTTGGCTAGGAAACATTGATGAGTCGGACAGAACTGAAGGGGGAAACCTTCCCTTTAACAAGCTTAATACTGCAGAGTAGCCTGCAGACCTTGGGTCAAGGTTTGTGTCCCTCGCAACAATCATAATAACTACCATAATTCCCTAAAAGGAAGACAATGGGTTTTTTCTTCTCAGACAATTTTCCTTTACCACTGGATTCGCTAAGAATATAGTGACAAAGGGGAGGAGGTTTCTTTCCTCTCTAATTTTCCGGTTTGCATGGAGGAAAAACAGATTTGAGGTCATGTTTTAGGGAGGCAAATTCAGCAGCCGTAAGGAATATTCCAGACAGATACGTCCACGACGGAGGATCAGAGAAAGTCAAGATGATGGCCGCAACCACATCATCGAAAGCCAGGCCTTTTACATGCAACCATGGGGTGTTTGATGACATGGCCATCCTCTCTCCAGCCCATGAGTGAGACCCTATCTAGGGATCACAGAGCACTTCAGCTGGGCGCTGGAAAACGGTCTTCAGATGGTCCTAGCATAGGGTTCCCCCCATGACAACCTCCCGATGTGTAGATTACAACTCCCAGAATTTTCATCAATGGCCATGTTGACTGAAGTCCATGGACGTGACCAAGGTTAGGAAACACAGCATACATTGGTATGCTGGCCAAAGGAGGGACGCACACTGACCTGCTGAAGGAATCAGGTTGAAATGGTCCATATAGTCAGGCTTTTTCTTCTTCCTTTTTGCGTCAACCCCATGAGGGTCTGGAGAAACAAACAGGACATCAACATCTGGCCACCCAGGGCAGATTATCCCCACCAATTTCTACCAACACAATGTTGCACCGCTTTTGATCCCAAAGGTTACACACCTGAGCCAGAGAGTTCCTCTAGGACACCAGGCATACCTTGCTTCCTTTTTTTGTTGACCCGATATGTATCTGTATAAAGAAAGAGCCATACGTTTATTCTAAGGTATCTACCCAGTGTTCAGGTCCAGGGAGGAAGGAAAGCAGCTGAGGCTCTTAAGGTATAGATAGTCCTCAATTTACGACCACAGCTTCTCCGACTCCTATCGTACCGGTGTCTTTGGGCAGGTAGGTGAAGGTGAAAGGCTCGCTGGAAACACTGTCTGTCAAGCGACGCAGGTACACCTCCACTTCCACCGGCTCGAGGATGTCAAGATGTTGATATGGGGGGGTCTTGAAGACGATGGCAATCTGCCGATGGACATCAGCTTGGGAAAAATCGGCTTTGCCCTCCCAAGTATCCTTCCGGAAAACGACGGAGATATCTTCTGGAAAGAAGACGGAGGAGCAACAATCAGGTTGCTGGAAGCCGATTCAAGGAACTAAGTCCTCCTGCGGCTTTTCTCTAAACCAGTGTTTCTCAATCTTGGGCACTTTAAGGTGGGTGGACTGCAACTCCCAGAATGCCCCAGCCAGTTTGGCTGGGATCACATACTACTCAGGGGCTATGTTGGCTGGGGCATTCTGGGAGTTGAAGTCCACCCACCTTAAAGTAGCCAAGATTGAGAAACACCGTTTTAAACTAAACCAGACAAAGAAACCGTCAAACACTGGATGCAGCTATTAGCTGAGCAGGCAACTTTCACGTTTCCAGTCTCTTCTTTTATTCCAGCTCTTTAGAACTATAAATTCAGATTATGATCCCACCTGGGAGAGAATAAGGGGCTGTCCTCCTGACTGACCTGTGACCTGCCTTGAGCAAATTCATCGGATGGAGGGTACACAAGACGCCCGCAGTGCCCATCACATACCCTTCTGGACTTTGTCGCACAGCAGATAAAGCTCTTCCCCGCCCGAACAGCTTCCATGTTCTCTATTCATCCGGTAGATTTTCAGCTCTGACGTGTTTGTGGATTCTGAGCAGACAGACGTGGAGACAGTTAGCATTTTCCCACTTTGCACAACTGGATTTGGTTCGCTTCTGAAAATTGAGACGCCACCCAGCTCGCCTAGATGTCTTGCTGCTTGCCAGCCCCCTTTCCTCCATCTTTTTACACCCACATACTCACACACCAACTTTCAGTGGACCCACGTTGTGGAAAGTGCTGTTTTGCAAAGAAGGGGGCACAGACTTCAGTGCACACCCAAAACACACCCGGATGCCACAAAACCTATTCTCACGTCAAGGGTCCTTTTAAGGAACAAGGTGTTGGGCAACAGCAACCCCCTCCTATCATTGTGAGATGATGCACAAAGTTTCTTTTCTTTGATCATCGGATAACAAATCCTGCAACAGCCTTTGATGGCTTGTTCAGAACACGTTTTTCACTAGAAAGGAAAAGGCTATTTTCATTGCATGCAGTTTTCTTTTTTTCCGTTTCAATACCAAGTAACTCAAACAGCCATTTCTGGCTTGCTTATACCACATTTCCTGATGGGGGTTTTTAGGGCATTTGTAACTGCAAAAAAACCCCTAATAATGATAAATAATACTGCAAAAAGTACTGGCTTCCTGACTTCTAGCATCTCCAAGATCTGTTCCTAACTTGCCCTTCCTTCCTTCCTTCTCCCCCTCCTTCCCCTCCCTCCCTTCTTCCTTCCTTCTTCTCTTCCTCTCTCCCTTCCATCCTATTCCTTTCCCTTCTTTCCTCCCTCCCTTCCTCTCCATTTCCTTCTTTTCTCCCTCTTCCCCTTCCTTTTTTCCTTCATCCTTTCTTTCCTCCCTCTCTCCTTCTCTCCTTTCTCCCTCCCTTCTCTCATTTCTCTCCTTCCTTCCTTCCTCCCAATTCTTCCTTCCTTCCTCCCAATTCTTTCTTTCTATCTTTCTTTCTTTCCTTCTTTCTTTCTTTCTTCCTTCCTTTCTTTCTTTTCTTCCAGCCTGAAATTACCCTTGGCCTCTTCCTTTTTTCTAACCCTACCTACTTTTGTCAAAGATGGGTTCCGAGAGGACGGGATTCAGGTGCCACGTTTTTCCGGTAGAATCCTGATAGGAGGCCTGAAAACAGATTCGGACCACGTTCATGTCAACCTCTTGGTGATTCTTTAGTGAACCCGCTACCAGGACAGAAAGAGCCAGAGAGGACAGATGAATCAAGCAGGCTATGCACTTGAGTGAAAAAACAGCCCCTATGACAGTGGTTCTTAACGTGGGAATCATTCAGGCATGCCCTGGGGGAAGTGAGCAATTCGTAATTGTTTGTGAGTCAAAGATCCAGCCCGGCACTGCCGCTGCTGAGACGCTTGTGTGTGAAACCATCGAGCCTGTTGTTTGTTTGTTTGCTTTTTTGATGTAGGTAATGACATTATCTGAGACCAGGGAAAGGGGTTACAAACCACTGCCATAGGATATCGCCAAGCCTCCCCATACCCCAGCCTAATTTCCCATAGTATTGCAACCTATAAAAATGGCTTGCCTTTTAAATATCATAGCACCACTGGCAAATTTCCTTGTATTTTTCATAGCTCACTCACACACATATGTGCATCCCCACTGGCTTACAGTACCATGCCTAGGTGAAAAAGAGAGTATGTAAACCAGGTTGGAGGACTTATGACTCTTCAGAGGGTGTTGAACTACAACTCCTAGCATCTTTCATCACTGCCAGTGCTCACTGGAGTCTGAGTCAGTTCATCGCTGGAGGCTACAGGTTCTCCGTTTGATTTAAGTAAAGTTTGGCCACAGATGTGGAGACCTGATCCCCTCCTTCTATAATTTTTCCTTACAGAAGAAGGAACATTATTCCATGTGTATTGCACAGGAATATTGGGCCGATTCTATGTCTTGTAAAGCATCCACCATGATCATAATCTTCTCCTAGTTTGCTATTTACATTTTTTTGTAGTTTAGCTCTTGAATACTCTGAATACCTGACTCATGCTATACGACAGGACACAAACTGCAAAGAACCCTAAATTAACCCAGAAATACTGTGTAAGATGTAAACATACTTATCAATAGATTGTGGTTCCATTGCTACATTTTATAATGTTCCCTTTTCTACCGGCTGCGCACTTTGGATGCACACTTTACTGCTGAATACATAATATTCTTTGTTGCCTATGTTATTATTTTAGGTACTGAAAATCATACGGTGCCGTCTTGGGAGTATACTGAGAGCTGCTGTACCGGAGTCAAATTCTTCACATGTCTAACCACGCTTGGCCAATGAAGTATCTGAACCAGCTCGTAGGAAAGGAGGAGCTTGGCCATGTCAAAGGCAGCTGGTATGAGGCACAATGGGATCGTTTGGACTGGGGTCTACCCTGATTTAGAAGAAAATGTATACACCGTTAGCTAATCGAGAGCCCGGGGGTGCCCAACCTTGGCCACTCCGAGATGTGTGGACTTCAACCTCCAGAATCCCTCAGCCAGCTACGCTGATGGGGAGATTCTGGGAGCTGAAGCCCACACATCTCGGAGTGGCCAAGGGTGGACACCCCTGCTGTAGCCGAAACCTGAGATGCCTTAAAAAAGTGGCAGAGGCCAATTCTAAAACAAACTAGACCGATAAGAGGCCCTCCAGGTGTGCTTGGATAGAGTTGTGCCAAAAAAATGTCTGCTGTCTGAAGGTCCCAACTTTGAAGCATTCCTGTTCCGGTCTCGAAACTCTTCAGATGCCCCCCTCTCAAAGCGGTCCAGTCTGAAGCCCTTCTGGCAATATCTCGTACAATTCCAGGACCGGACGAGCTCACAGCATGCCTGCGGGTCGCCGCCGGGGCTTGCCATCTGCCCTATCAGAAACCAACTTCACTGCCTCCTCCAAGTTGGCTCCTCAAAGTTTGTTTGAGCCCAGAGAGGGTCTCCTCACCTTTAAAAGGGTCGATTCCAAGTTGTAGCTTTTTCTCTATGGATTCTTCTATGTCTTTCTTCTTCACACACTGGATCCCAAGGTTGTTAAAGCTGTCGAACAGAGGGCAAAACAGAAAAGACCCTAACTGAAGGAAGCAATGCACAGAATGCACTCTTCCAAATCAGCTTCAAAGCCACCCAATTTCCCCAGAAAATTGGGAAATTTTCTAGCCTGGATGAGATTTTAATATTCAGAAAACGTCCACCCGCGAAGCATTCTGCTTTATTCTTGAGCAAGGGCGCTCAGTCATATGCCATGTGCCCGATTTTACAACCTTTTTTGCCACCGTTGAGAAGCAAATCGCTGCAGTTGTTAAGTGAATCACGCGGTCCTTAAGCAAATCTGGCTCTCCCCCCATTGTCTTTGTTTCTCAGAAGGCAGCTGGGAAAGCTGCAAATGGCGCTCGTGTGATGCTGCAACCATCGCAAATACATGCCCATTGCCAAATGCCCGAATTTCGACCATGGGACTGTGGGGATGCTGCAACAGTCATAAGTACGAGTCATGTTTTTCAGAGCTACTTTAACTTCACGTAGTCACTTAACAAATGGTTGGGAGTCAAGGACTGGGTACCGCATCATCAAACTTTGGAAATGTTGTTATTTTGCATTTCGAAACTTCTTTGCAGATTCGGGTTCTGCCGCTCTGCGGCTTCCGACCGCGAACTGAACAGGTCGTAATCCAGCCTCAGCTGTGCGCAGGCACCCAGAGGGATGGGCATCCTTTGAAAACCATCCACCCCGAAGACAGGGCAGTACCTGTGCCTGGGATTGATCCGGGGTTTCAGGGTCACTTCACAGAGCCCACTGTTGCAGTCCTTCCCGACCAGGCTGTGAGGGTGGATCCGATAGGGCCAGTCCTTCCAGACCAAGCAAGCCGTCACTTTCGCTTCCGGGATCCCAGCAAAGTTCTGCAGCTGGAGAAGCAACCTGGTTTCAGATGCCACTTCCAGAGAAAGCTCAACACTGTCCCCAGCCTGATGCCTGAGCATCCTATCCTGGCTTGGTGCGTAGATTGAAAGTAAAAAAAGGGAAAGGGTTCCCCTGCCAATCAATCCTGTCCGACTCTGGGCGGGGGGAGTGCTTGTCTCCGTTTCATAGCCAGCACTGTCCGAAGACGCTTCCGTGGTCACGTGGCCGGGATGGCTACATACCAAGACGCATGGAACACGGTTACCTTGCCCACCTGAAGGTGGTACCGGTTTACCTACTTGCATTTCTACATGCTAGGTTGGCAGGAGCTGGAGCAAGTAATGGCAGCTCACCCGCTTACGCAGCGGCTCTTGGGTCTCGGGCTCAAGCTGCTGACCTTCCGGCCGACAAGCCCAGCATCTTAACCACTCGTGGCACCGCGCACCCTGGTGCCTAGATTGGGTTAAGCCGAAATGTAGCTCGTGGAACGAGAAGGAGGAATAGCCTTGAGGAACAGAGGAAGCGTTGCGACCAAGATTATCAGTCAGATAAAAGAAATCTGAGTTTGGGCCAGAACTGTAATCTGAGAAAGCACCTCAGACAAGACCCTCCCGAGTCCCCATGAAGGTGAAGGGAGGGAAGGTCAGGTCTGAGATGCTTACTCAGGGCCCAGATCGCGTCTGGACTCCATTGTTTTTAATCTGGCGTTGTCTGGGTCGAGGCTCTTCCTCCTGTCCCTCAAGGTTATTCCCTCTACCATTTCATAACGAGTGGCAACCATGGGGGAGGTGAAAAAAGTCAAGATGGCATCCACAACTGTTCATCAAAGCCTCTCCCCACTGTTACGGATATTGCGGGCACAACGGATAGAAAAATGGGGCAAGGTTGTCATTGGGAGGTGACAACCTCCCAAGATGGTGACACACCCACCATCTTGACTTGTCTGACCTCCTCCCTGGGGATACCCCAAGGACAGATACTTCTCGTTGGCTGCACCAAGGGGCTTTACTTGGAGTAACCGTGGAAGACGTAAAAACAGTCAGCTGAGCCATCTCAGCAAAATCCACCTCCGTGGTGGGCAGTCCGAGTCTTTCCATCTTTGCGCATGCAGTAATAATCACCGCAGTCGCCATGCGGAGAAACAGGGTTCCACGGCCCTCTTCTCCCTCTTTATCCACCAACCCCCGGTGGAAAAGCAGAAGCCGTAGCTCAGCTTCTGATCCCCCTCCCCCCAACATCTGGAGGGCACGCCTGCATTGAGCCCAGTCTTGGCCTCTCCGCCCTAATTTGACCCCACCCGCTGCCCACCCCGCTCACCTCAATAGTGGGCAGCGTTTTGTTCGTCTCGGTGCTCCCTTCCCCAAGGATACTCCCGGCCGACCGTCCCTCGCACTGATAGCGGAAGCGCATCCCTCGTTGCTTAGGCTGCTCGATGATCACCAGCTTGGGGGGTTCCTGCATGACGTCATTCAGCGGCTCCGGGGGCACCGTGGGGCACCTTGGAGGGCCGGGAGGTGCCCAAGGAGCATCCGAGCCCCGGCTGGTGGGGAGTGGGAGGAGCGGCATCCCTCTTGAGATCAGCTGGGGCTGCAAGGACAAGTTATTGAGGCTCTGGGACAGCTGGGAGGGGAACGCATCCTGGGGGGGGCTGGGGGCGGGCTGGCCAGAGGCCCTGTAGGGCCCCAGCCCGTTCTGCAAGAGGCTCATCGCCCCAGGCTCAGCGAGTCTCTGCATCCCCGCTGGTGGGGTGAAGTCGGTGCTCCTGGGAATCAGCTTGGCGGGCCCACTCGGAGAGACCCGGGCGGGCCCGGGGCCCTCATCGAAACCGTCTTCCTTGATCAGTTCGTCAATGATGGCTGGAAAGCAAAAACAGAAAGGCTAGGCCACCCCTTGTGCCGAGCTCGTTGGTCCGAACTCCGTTTCGTGGACGGTCGTCGTTACCCGAGGCCCCGTAAAGCACGGCTCAAAACGACCAAGAGCTGAAACCAGCAACACCCACCAGATGCCACTCCGGAGGGGCCACGCCCAGCACCCACCGCTGGTTTAACCAGGTCTCGACGAATCCACATTTCCTTCAAAAAGCGTCTTCCGCTTACTCCCTTTCGTGTTCATGCTTCACACGAAGCCGGAAGGGTTCGACTGAGGCGGCAGGCAAATCTAGCCGCCTCGGCTCATAAGCTCTGATTCATAGCTCTCGTGTGACTGGTCGGGGCAAGGGAGCCAAGAAAGCAAACCATGGCTCAGAGCAAGTTAAGAATCAAATCGCTGTTGCAAAACCTTCCAGACTACAGATCTCGGTTGCAACTTTTGAATTTTGGTTCCAGGCAGTTCATCTTACCGCACACGCAGACCCATATTTTTTTCTGGGGGTGGGGAGGGGGCTATGAAGAAAAAAGTGCCTCTGAATAGGTAAAGGATCTCTCCCCCAGGAGTTAAAACCAGTTCTCTGACACATGGCATATGCAGCTAAAGTTCCCTGCCTTCTCTCCCTCCAATAACACCAAGCAACTTGGATCTGGCTCCTAAAATCGAGATACAGGAAGTCCTCAACTTACAACCATTTGTTTCCTGACCATTCGAACTTACAACGGCACTGAAAAAAAGTGACTTAGAACTGGTCCTCACACTTATGACCATCCCAGTGTCCTCCTGGGCATAGTTGCAATTTGGGCATTTGGCAACTGGCATGTATTTACAATGGTTATCGCATCCTGGGGTCACATGATCACCGTCTGAGACTTTCCCAGCCGGCTTCTGAGAAACAAAGTCAATGGGGGAAGCCAGATTCATTTAACGACTGCTTGATGTGCTTAATGACCGCTGCAAAAAGGTTGTGAAATCTGGTGCGGTCACCCAATGACTCGCTTAACGGCTGCGTTGCTCAGCAACAGACATTCCAGTCCCGATAGTGGTCGTAGGTTGAGGACTACTTGTCTACAACGAGGTATGATCAGCGGATGATGATGATTCTGAACCCCGCATGGAGCACTTCCACGGAGATACGGAATCACAGAGGAGAGAAACAGCAGAGCTTGAAGCTCAACATTAATGCCTCAGTTAGGTCAAGAACATCGCTTACCTGAACGTGGCAGACCCTCCTGTAACCCCCAAGCGCTTACCTAGTTCATCTGCAAAAGGGAAAGGAAAAAAAACATTATTAGTATTATTACCTTTGGATGGAGCACATTATGCTCCTTATGTTTGCACAGCAAGAATAGTGAAAAGTAAAGAATAATGGGATACATCGGGTGGCTGTGCTGCTGCCGAGACACTGAATCCTGAACCACAGTTGACAAGCCACAATGCCTCAAGCAGAATCAAGGAAGGTGCATGATGTTTTGGCAGTGTGCATGAACCCAGCCTTGCATTCATCCAGAATACAGTTTCAGCACATGAAGATGTGTGGACTTTAACCCTGCTGGCTGGGAAATCCTGGGAACTGAAGTCCACACATTAACTAATGGTTTGCAGTTTGTTGACCATAGTTTATATGAACGCAGCCTGTATGTCGGGGTTATTTTGAATAGCTAGCACCCATGCTAAGGGTTCTCTGCTGTCTCTCTGTTTCTTGCACCGAAAGGGGGATGCCTCTGAGTCTTGCCTTCTGATAATATACAGATAGTCCTCGATTTACAACCATTCATTTAGTGACAGTCAAAGTTACAAGGACACTAAAAAAAGTGACTTGTGACCATCACAGCAGCCTCAGAGTCACATGATCAAAATTTGGGCACTGGCATGTATTTATGATGGTTGCAGCATCTGGGGTCACGTGATCGGCATTTGTGACTTTCCCAGTCGGCTTCCCACAAAGTCAACAGGGGAAGCCTCATTCGCTTGCTTAATGAATGTACTAACAGTTGGAGTGATTTGCTTAACAACCCTGGCAAAAAGGTTGTAAAATCGGAAATGACTCGCTTAGCAGCTGCCTTGTTCAGCAGCAGAAATGTTGGTCTTGGTTGTGGTCGTAAGCCGAGGACCACCTGTACTTTTTCTTCACTTACACTTTTCTTACCCCGATAATAGAAGAATTAAGTCTGGTGGAGACCTACAAAGCAGGACACTGAGAATCCTTACCAGAACTCTCTCTCGTCGGCTGCATCGTGCACAAGCTAGGCGTTGGAAGCAGAGGACCTGTTTAAAAGAAAGCACAGCAAGACACTAGATGAGCTCATCGTGCCCTCCCGAGCCCCCGTTTTTTCCAGTTCGATCCTGCAGGCTGGAATCCCCCCATAAATCAGGACATCAATTCAATCAGAAGTGCACCTTCTCAAGCTAGCCGTGGTTTACTTGAACCAACTTTCTGCATTTGCCCGGCTCGCTGAACCTCAGCTCGCCGCGCAGGCTGGGTCCGTTCAACATGCTGCGGGGAGATGGGGCCAGCTGCTTTGTGCTGCACTTTGCGCTTGTTTGTTTGCTTACAATTTAGTTTATGAGTAACCAAAGGAGGCACAGGTACGTTGAGGCTTTCCCTCCTCCACAACAACCACCACCCTGTGAGGTGGGGCGGGCCAAGGCGGAGCGATTGGCCTGAGGCCGCCCGACCATCTTTCATGCCTCAGGCGGGACTCGAACTCGCAGCCTCCTGGCGATTGGCCCAGAGTCACCCAGCTGGGTTTCATGCCTGCGGTGGGATTAGAACTCGCCGTCTTGAGCTTCCTAGCCTGGTGCCTTTACCAATCGTGAGCCCAAAGTGGCTCCGATTCGGGGTGCCCTGCGCATACAGCTGCACGGAGTGAGGGGGACGGACAGGGTCGCGTCCTGACTAACTTACCGTCTTATCCTCTCTCCCACAGAGGCTCCCTCCTCTCCTTTTAATGCTCACAGATTCTTGTGAACTTAGAACCTGGGTAGTCCAGATCTCTAATCTGCACCGGGGTCATCTCCCTACAGGTAGTCCTTGATTTACAACCACATCTGAAACCAGAATTTCCATTGCAAAGCAGGGTTGTTAAGCGAGTCGTGGCCAATTTTAGGATTGTTTTGCCACGGCCGTTAATGAATCGCTGCAGTTGTCAAGTGAGTCATGCAGTCATTAATTGAATCTGGCTTCCTCCATTGACTTTGGTTGTTGAAAAATGCTGGGAAGGTCACCAGTGGTGTTCACATGACCCCACGACGTTGCAAGTGCTTGAATTTTGATCAAATGACCATACGGATACTGCAGTGATCATAAGCACGAGGACTGGTTGTGATTCACTTTTTTCAGTGCTGTTATAACTTCTAATGATTGCAAAATTACAAATGGTTGTAAGTCGAGGCCTCCCTGTGGCTGCTGTGAGAGCCATTAGCAATTAGAACCCCCAGACTGAAATTTCCCACAATGCCTCTGATGTTTATCAGTCCAGGGGATTGTGGGAAACTTACATTGACCATTCCAAGCTGTGCAATATGGCAGGCCCAGGACAGGTGTCAGCCATATTGGATGCCAGATGCTAACTCAGTCGCTGGAATCATTATTTTCCCTTTCCAGTTGAGATGCCTGTAAGACAATTCACAAAAATCAAAGATTAAGGACACTTACAGGCATCAGATCAGGGCGGGTTTGCAGAGTATAATCACAAAAGGTAAAACCTTTGCAACTAAAATTAAAAAATAAGTAGAGCTTTGATCACACCACTGTAGCTGCTCTTTTGGGGGGTTTTGGACCATACCCTGCAGACACCCTGCAATATTTTGGCAAGGGAAAATGTTGCCAGTATGAGACAATATGATTTAACTTCCTCCAACCTGGCACCCTCTGAATGTCTAGATGGGTATTATAGTTATATACTCACTTGCAGTTAAGCAAACCATGGTTTACTACATTAACCTAATTGCCTGGTTTCACATAGTACACTAAAACACATCTGAGCCTGCTATATTTTGTGATCTCAGCCTTAGTTTGTACATGAGATGGAGGGAATGATTTGGCGAGGATATAAATTGCTTTTTCATTAGAATTCATTAAAAGCCCATTAACTGGAACTGGAGCAAAACCACAGCCCAAAATTCATGCATTTTTAATTATTCCTATAGATTGACCTCCAACCAACCTCAGGGGTTTACAACATTCCAATGAAATATAACAAAAATACCAAATATATAAAAATATCAGGAAACAGGTCCCTAAAACAATAAAGAATTTTCTGGGTTCTTGTAATAGGAAACCAATTCCAGAGCTTTTTTTTATCCCGTAACCCATTTGCTGTTGGCAGAAGAAGAGGATAACCTGCAACAAGATGGATGGACTCAGTTTCAGTGGTGATGGGAGCGTGGTTGGGAGACCAGGTTGGGGATAGATCCTGCTGGAGAAAATCTATCTATATGGTTGCTAAGAGCTGATATCAACTTCAACATAATCAATCCATTACATTGCTCATATCCCAGCTTGATATAATCTTTCAGTCTATCTCTCTCTCTTAGACACTTTACACGTACATGTGTGCGCGCGCACACAAACTTTGTTGTACATCACTCAGAGTCTTTGGATCAGGTTGCAGACCTTGTAAAATTAGCAATTCAGGAAATAAACAAAGCCATCATCTCTCAGTCACTCCCAGCCAGGAGCTGAGGCTACCATTGAAGAACAGAATACTGTGATATTCCTCCTTCACAAGCAAAAAGGAGAGCAGTTTGGTCGAACTGTTAAGGCACCAGGCGCCAAGCTAGAAACTGGGCGAGCATGAGTTCTAGTCCTGCCTTACCCATGAAAGCTGCCTGGGTGACTTTGGGCCAGTCACCTTCTCTCAGTCCAACTCACCTCACAGGGTTGCTGTTGTGGGGAAAATAGGAGGAGGAAGGTATGGGGGATTTGTTTGCTGCCTTAAGGAAAATAATGTAAAAATAATAAAGATGGGATACAGAGAGAGAGAGATAGAAAGATATATATATATATAGAGAGAGAGAAAGAGACAGAAAGAGAGAGATATATATAAAGAGAGATAGAAAGATATATATATTGAGAGACAGAGAGAGAGAATGGAAAGCAAAGTCAGAAAAAAAGTTTGCCCACTCATCTTCCGCAACAACTCTGATTTATTTCCAAACGGTTGGACGGAGGGGCTGCGCTGCGTAAGAAGCCCCTTCACCTGTGCCCATGCTCACCTGCGAAAAACCCAGCCAAGGAAGCGTGTCAGCTCTTGGCCACGAGCCAAGGAGAAGATCTGTGCCTGCATTCTCGGATGCAGGAGAAGAACCGCCTGAGCCGGATGGGGAAACAGCTGTCTTCAGCCCCAGGCGCCCTTCGCGACGGACCCTCGCCCGGTGCCACGGCGTGGCATGGACGGCCTGCCTCTTCCCAGCCCGAAGCGTAGCCCTGAAGCCCGGCTCCGGCCCCCGCGGACCCCGGCCCGCTTTCTCCCTCGCCCAGACCCCTCGCTCCAACGCCGCGTACCGAAAGAAGAAGCCAGCATCTCCGTCTCGGGCTGCTTTCGCTGCGGCTGCGGCTGCGGCTCCGGCCGCCGGATCCGTCCCGGGCGATTCATGCCCCCGCGGAGCCCACCTTCGCCCACAGCCCGGAGCCCGACTTGCTTTTTTTCCCTCGGTTTCCCTTTTTTTCTAAAACAGAAAAAAACTCCTTTTCAGCCCCGAAAGGGCCGAGAGCTCTTGGAATTCCCCCTGCTGGGCTGGCGGCCGCTTCCTGATTGGAGGAGCCCCCGGTGAGGTCAGACGACTTGAACCGGGAAAGCCCCTGCCTAGCGGTAACGGGGCGGGGCCAGCCCCCCCTGCCGCCCCCATCCTGGGGCTCGCACTCGGCTGCGCCGACCGACAAGGCAGGAAAGAAAAGCGAAAAGCAGCCTCTGAAAAAGAGCGAGCGAAGAAGAGAAAATGCGTTTTGCACGTCTAGGAAGCTGCATCGGGGCTCGTGCTTTTGTTTTCTGCTTCTGGCTCCCCAAATGCGGAGGCTGGGAGCGCCTTTTCCGATTAAGGAGATTTATTCCGAAGCATATTTTTTCGACTCAATTCAAATTTGTAAATAAGCATAACGTTTTTAATGACTTCTGGGGTTATTCTGAGTTGGTTTTAGGTTTTTGGGGGGCAGCTTGGATTTTTAACTTTGTAGGGGAAAGAATCAAGGGAGTGAGATGGGAGGTCCTATAAATTTAATGGCAACAATAGCAACAGACAAGTCCCTGCCACATAACAGCCCAGACTTAACAATTGTTGATAACAATTAACAATTGCACACACACAATCTGGGTAGTGGATGTTGCAGTACCTGGAGACAACAGAAGAGAAATAACTGGAGGAAATCATAAAATACAAAGACCTGCAAATGGAAATAGAATGATTGTGGCAAACAAAACAAAAATAGTACAGATAGTAATTGGCACCTTCGGTGCAAACCCAAAACAACTAAGCACCAGTTGAACACCATTGGCATTGACAAAGTCACCATCAGTCAATTGCAAAAGGCAGCTTTACTTGGAATAGCTTACAACCTGTGACAGTACCTTGAACACCATCAAACAAGAACATCTGCCTATCTCAGGTCCTTGGGAAGTACTTGATAGATGGATAAAAATGGCAAATACAATCTACACATCTGGCTGACTGTGCACCAACTATTATCAATAGTTCATTTCATCAGATGAACTATTATCAATAGTTCATTTCATCAGTTGTGTGGACTTCAACTCCCAGAATTCCCCCAGTAGCAAGCTAGGTGTTGCCAAGATTGAAAAAACACTGCTGTAAGCCTCCCGGGTTATTTTGAAAAGCTAATCGAGATTAGACTTGACTGGAACCTGGATGGGAGACCACCAGAAAATGCCAGGATTGCAAATTAGCATGCTGGTTGGGGAATGTTGGGAGTTCAAGTCCACACATCCTAAGGCTGCTAAGATTGAGACTTGATGGAACAGCAGTTTTTCATCTGGGGCAGTATTTGGCTTTGCCAAGTGGGGCACAACTGGCTTTGACTAACATGTGGAGGCCACGCTCCCTGAATAGTGAGCAGGCCGGTAGCAGATCGGGGATTCCACAGTGAGGTACAGAAGTCCGGATGACCTCTGGATAGCAACACTGAACATAGAAGCAAGTGTTGGCTCCTTTCCAGCGGCGATGTAGATTTCTGCGCCTCGGAGCCGTCAGGGAAAGCCCCACCTAAAGCAGATTTTATTTTATTTATTTATGAGATTTCCATGCCGGAAATTTCTATTTATTTCATGGATTTCTATGATCGGATGGCATTCTCTCTTTGCTTCGCCAGGATGGACCCCCTAAACGGGGAAGAGGCCGCCGCAACTTCGCCCTCCTTCAGCGGCCACCGCCGGCGGGCATCCATCAATACGGTAACTGGCTGCGCCGCTTCTCGCATAATTAAGGTAGGAGAGGCTGAAGGCCAGCCCCGCCCTCACGAGGTGAAAGGGATTGTCCCACGTGACCCGAGGACGGGCAAAAAGGAAGAACGGGAGTTGGGAGAGAAATTCTCGCGAGAATTCCCCCAGGCAACGGCGCAGCAAGATGGCGGCGCCGGAGACGGAGGTGGTAGCAGCCGCAGGGCCGGGAGCCGGCCTTGAACAGGTAGAAGCGGCGAGGCTCCTCGGCCTTTTTTCCTTCTTAAGGCTGTCCCTGCCCTCAATGCCCTCCCTTCCCGTAGTACGATTCTCCCGGGCTTCACCTTCCTCTTGCCCCTGGGGTACTTTCCCTTCTGCCCCCGCCTCTCCCTTCCTTGGGATCACCTGACAGCCTCCTCAGGCGTCCATTAGTCAGTGGGAAGTCGCCTTATCCTCCCCCTGCGCCCCCCCATCTCCCCTCATTCAGTATTAGAGCTCTTACGAGTCAGGATTCTTTTCCCAAACCCGTCGTCTCTGACGTGGAGCCCTTCTAGAGGGGATGGGACTACAACTCCCAGAATTCCCGATCCGCGCGGCCACGCCCGTGCTGTTAGGGGCTTCTGGGAACGGTATTCCAACGTCTTCAAAAGGGGGGCAGGTTAGAAAATGCTCTTTTTAGAATTAGGCATCTTGGTGGGGAGAAAAACAGCATTTACTCTCCCCCACATTTTAGCCTGTTGGGAACCCCAGCAGCTCAGTGAAGAAAAGGGGGTGACAGGGGTCCTAACGACACGCGGAGGGGTGAACTGGGTCACTTGGCTCAGCTGGATCCCATTGATTTCATCTAGGCTTGTTATCCCTTTCAAGGATAAATAAAAAAATAAATGTGTATTTATTTGTTGAATGTAGTCACTAATCTTTTCCTTTTTTTATGCTGCTCCACTCCCAGCAACTCTGAGCAATTCACAGAGAGAACAATAAAATAATACAGCAATTAAAAATGAGCAAAAGGTGGCAGAAGCCTGGCAACAACCAAACAAATCCCACACTACCTAGGAGGGAGCTTCAGTCCTCTCATTATTTCAGTTTCATTCTCACAATGGCCATGGATAATGGGATGCTTCGAGAATTGTTGGGCCAAGGCTGTTTATGAAGCTTCATGGCCAGTTTGGATACCCATGAATCAAGTGACTGTTTGGCCTCCTATTTCATCAGCTATAAAACAAAGAACCGCCTTCCTGATCCTCTCCATTTTGAACAGTCAGCTTCCTTCTGGTTTTTAATAAATTGCTTCTTCTTTTTCTCTTGAAGACAGAACTGTGTACTATCATTTTTTCTATTTGTCCCACTGCTTTCATGTTTGCAGTCTTGTATCTCTGCCCCATCTTTTACATTTCTCCCAGTTTAATCTTTGAAGCATTTACCTCTGCTCTATTGTATGGCCACAGGTATTTAGCCACTATTATTTGCCACTTCTGTCACTTTTCCACCAGGAGAAAAAATATTGCTGTTTGTTTCTTGTTTTCTAGAACTTCTGTTTTGCTTATCTTCCTTTTTTCTCTTTTGGGGAATTGACCCTTGGCCCCCCTACTATATGCTGTTTTTCCCCCATGGGCAAATGCAAATTTCCTTTTCAAGCATATTTTGCTTTGTAATTTCCTCCATTGGAAAATAACACAAAGCCTGGATTGTTTTTGTCATCTGGAAGATGAATGATTTGCTTCTTTGTAAAGCTTCCTGCTCTTGTAAAGCTTCCTGCCCTATGAACTATCACCTGGAACCTGGTTTATACAACAAAACTCATCTCTTCCCCCTGTCACATGATTTCTGAAAATGTGGCAAGCATCCTGCCCCCAGATGAGGCTTATTCTAAATTCTTTAAGAGTTAATCCTTTCTGAACTCATTACTAGAAATGCCTTGACTTCTTGTAAATGCTCATTGTTGTCAACAAGCTATTCTTGAACAATGTACCAGGGAATACTATTATATGTGAGAAACAAATAGGATAGTGAAAAATTACTATTAAAACAAAAAATTCCAGTCATGGAGGATGTTGTCTGCCTTGAGCAGCTTCATTCAGTGCTCTGTCGTTTTTTTTCCATTCACCCTTCTCTGGAGAAGATAATGCTATTGTTGACATTTCTGAATTATTTTGCTGGGCCTAGTACAGTGATGAAATCTCCCCACTGCATCTCTGGAGGAGTTATTAAGGCTCTTTAAATGAAGTATTTCAAAAGAACATCACTCACATTCAGCCACTCTCCTCTAAAAGTGGAAAATTACTTCTCTTTTGTCTAGAAAAGCCACTGATTCAGAGGATGGAGGTGTATCCAGGAGAAATCTCTGTAATTATCAATATTTAGTCAACAATGCTCAGATTCCTGCTGGTGCTGGATGCTTTACACAGGATAAATGCAAGGAATTATCCTTCCACACCTATGTTCTGCACCCTTTGCCAGGAAACTGGTCTTTTGATTACCTGCAATCGATATCTTTAAGAGTGATGCATTTTAATGTGCTTTGGGATTCCTCTGGGACATTTATCACCTGGATGCTTTCATCTACTTCTCCTTTATTCTCCTTATTGCTTTCTCTGTTTTCATTTAAAATTCTCAGGTTGTAATCTGGAGCTGCCTCTATTTTCAGATTAAGGATAGTAACTTTTTAAAATAAATTCCACCCATTGTTTAAAATCAAGCATTTCTAATAAACAGTCCAACTTCAAAGGCTTAATTTCCCCTCTGTAATTGAGACTGGATGAGGAAATATAAAATTTGAGAAAGGGTTGACTCTGTACATGGTGAATTTAGGCCTTCACCATACTCCGTAGATAAATTCAAATATTTTTGTTTT
This sequence comes from Acrochordus granulatus, assembly GCA_032468055.1. Lineage (NCBI taxonomy): Eukaryota > Metazoa > Chordata > Lepidosauria > Squamata > Acrochordidae > Acrochordus > Acrochordus granulatus. The sequence goes on along the minus strand of JANHZU010011054.1, from coordinate 270,423 downwards.
TCAGTGAACTTTATTGACTTGGTATGCCTCTGCAGTGATTAGGATAATAAGCATTTCTCATATTTAAAATTAGATTAACATTGGGAGGTTTCCTGTAGCTACAAATAATATAATTTAGATAAATGTTGTGCAAATAGCATTATTCAACTTTTGTAAAACAATGGAAAAATTAATGATTCATCTGATTCCTAAATGGCAGTAAAATTAAGATTTAAATCCCCAACATACATACTACTTGAACAATTGCACTTATGTAAATGCACACCATTGAAACCTACTGATTTCCAGGCTAGCTTGATACTTTTTGGGGGAAGAATTCTGGTAAAGTAAATTAGCTAATCCTTTAACAGTAGAAAGATAAATCTAAGACTCCAGTTACTTAATTGAAGACCTGATGTTACTGGCCGCTTAGGAGAAAGTTGCTTGTAGACATTGATTATGTGTGGACCATTAGAATGAAATATGGTCATCCTTTATTGAAACTATTACCTAAAGCTTCAATATTTTATATGCATTTAAAATATGAATAAGAAGTCCTTATGTGTATAATTTTATTGCTGTTGTTGCAATAACATCCTGATAAGTTTAGTAACTTATTAAAGAATTCAGGCTAAAGGTAGAACTAATCCAACAACTTTTACTGGTTAGTATATAGTCGTAGAAGCAAGACTGCTTAATATTTGCAAATAAGATCAAAGCCAAATTTTAAAGTTATATTTAGGAGCATGAACTTAACAGACAAAAGATCTCATCAACCTGGTTGACAGGAAATGGAATGCCAAATGAGATTCATCTGAAGAAGTGTTGTGAGGTTCACAAAAACAAAATATCCCAATTGCACATCAACATATGGGGGATCAGATGATTTGATTACCCCTTAGAGAACATCTAGTCATGCATAACATTTTGTACCTCTGCTCTGGAGTTAGGTTATAATGAAACCGTGCAGTGCATTTAAATAACTTAATGGAAGCTTCAGTTTTATCTGCTTGAACTGAAAAGCAAATTTGCTAACCTGTGAGCTTCAGTCAAATAGAGTAATAACAAAATACAATGTTAAATATTGGCTTAGTATTTTACTTACTAAATACTATATCAGTTCTTATATACCCTCAGCCCAAAAGGGTATTGTAGGGATTGGTTGTCTTTCAGCTCTTATTGAAAATTAGTATGAGAGCACTAACAATTCTTTATGGGAAAAAGGTCTAGCATTTCTGTAATTGTTTTCATTTAGAAAGAAAACATAGCTAGGAAGGAAGTTTAGTATGAAAATCCTGATAATGTGGAAAAACTAGTAGTATTTTTTGCTCTCTCCCATTAAATCAGTTCTCAGTTCAAGATAGGTTGGGAACAATTCTGGAAAACTAAAAATGCTTCTTCATATAGCCCATATCTTATAGCCCACTGCCATAAGAAAGTGGATTTACTTTTTTATTTTTATCACATTTCTATATCACCTATCTCACCTAAGTGACTTAAAAGGTTAAAAAAATTAAAAGGTGATGAGAAAAAGCATGGAATATAGACAATGGGAGATTTCTCATCCCAGGTGACTATATCAAACTTTTAAATTTATCATTTAAATAAAGGAAGATACTTCTTTAAAATTTACTTCCAGGCAGTCCTGAATTCACCTGTCTGAAAATTGTGATAGAAACAGAACAGAACCAGCCAGTCTCTGCTAACATTGGGTTGAGTAACTGCAAACCTGTCATTGACTCAGATTGCTGAAAATAGGGGGGAGCACATGAAAACAGTATTATAAACCCTACGTACCCTATGATCCCTAACTTCTGACTATTCATGCTGATGACTGTAAGAATGAAAGTCCACCATCTCAGAGACAAAGTTAGAGAAGACTTCCCTGAATCTGGGATTAGCACACATGGTCCAGAAACTCCACAGCTAGGAAATCTGAGCTGCTGATTTATTGTGATAAATGGCTTTGTGATATTTGTGTTCTTTTTCTCCCCTGCTTCTAAAGCAAGTGACAAGCAATGGAACTGCAGGGGGTGGTGAAGGGATTGTTGAGACTCAGCAGCAGAACCAACCCCAACAACAAGCTCCAAATGCCTGGCAGATCATCAAAGGAGTCTTATTCAGGTAAAATTTCAGTTCTGGTTCTACCTTCTTGTCTTCATGGTGTGCATTATGCATGATAGAAAGGTGAGCTGATCCTGCGAGCTTTGGTCTTAAAGGGCAGATGTATGTGTTGTAGATGGTGTTTCTGTGTTGTATTAAAAAGCATTAGCCTGTCTATCAGATCTAGGAAAATAACTGCTGGGTTTCTGAAGGGCTTGAATGTATGAACATTTATTGAAAAATAATTGTAGTAGTTTTTGCATTAATCATATCTCCCTATTGTTGATGGATAAGGAACTAGGGTGATCCAGGATGATCAAAAGGACTTGTAGAGACAAAATGTGAGCAAGGGGCTTTCCTTTGGCTGCTGGCTTTGTTTGATAGCTACTAGGCTCAGTGGCCAAGTTGAGGTCTGTTTTCGTTAAGCATCTCAGTAACTATAAAGCTTAAGCATCATGGCCATTGCCCCCCCGCAAAAAAAACAGGCCTGCTGTTTAATCTTTAGTACTTAAAATGATGCTGTCCTATATGCAGAGAGTGTTGGCACCTGAAATACATCTCTTCAAGAAGCACACTTTTGTGATGTCTCTTTAGTACAATTTTAAATTGCCTGACAACTTAATGCATATTTTTCAGTGTCAGTTCTCTATCTCTTGTAGCTTCTTGGCAATGTTTTCCAGGTGTAAAAATGCTTAATTTTTCCAGGGGTGCTTTTCTTTAAGGAAAATAGATGATGTCAGTCCCTGTGGAGACTCCATACATATTGAGAAAATCTCCTGGATAGGAAACAAAATGTTTTCCAATTATGTCAAATAATAAAAGTCCAGTTGCCTTGTTTGAGAAAATTTTGCATATTTTTTTTTTGCAATTTTGCTATAAATCATGACCTGGATTAATGAGAATATACGTAGACACCTCCATACATATATTTTCCTTGTTTGGTCATTAGAAAGGACCCAAACTGCATCATCAAACTTCTGCATTTGGCTACTGTATTAAAAACCCCACAGCGCAATTGAGAGGTTGGAGTTACACATAGATGGAGATTACTCTCCCTGATAGATATAGGCAGTCCTTGACTTATGACTGATTGCTTAGTGACCATTTGAAGTTACAATGGACCTACCTTTGAGCTACTTACGACCTGGATTCAAAGTTCCAATGGTCAGGGACTCTCTGCAGTTACATGACCAAACTTTACATCCATCACAACTTACGACCATAATGGGCAGGCTCCATTACAGGCATATGTCAAGGACTACTTGTACTCTGCAAGGCTGAGTTTATCCCTGCGCTGCACTTGACACTTGTCAGGAGTATAAGTTAGGGACCCTTTGTTGCAGGTGAGAAAAGCTGATTAAAATATGACTTTGAACCTTCTAGAAAAAGAGCATTCTTGCATGCTGTTTTTTCTTAAAGAAAGTTCATACTGGCTGCAATGATGGTTTAGGATTTGAAAGGGTAAATGTGAACTTGTGGAGGAGAGAAATGAGAGATGTGAAGTATTTAACACTAGATAGCCTTACTCTTGAGAGTCCCTTGGACTGCAAGGACATCAAACCAGTCAATCCTAAGGGAAATCAACCCTGACTGTTCATTGGAAGGACAGATCCTGAGGCTGAAGCTCAAATACCTTTGTCACCTGATATGAAGAGAGGACTCATCGGAGAAGATCATGATGCTGGGAAAGATGGAAGGCAAAAGTAGAAGGGGACAACAGAGGATGAGGTGGTTAGATTGCATCGTGTATGCGATGGGCATGGATGTGGGCAGACTCCAGGAATCAGTACAGGACAGGGAGGTCTGGTGTGCTGTGGTCTATGGGGTTGCAAAGAATCAGACACTCTGTGCAACTGAACAACAACAGCCTTGTGGCGAATGGACTAGGGAACAGAAGACACTTAGTCACATCTCTGTGGAATAACAGCATATTAAGATAGCAATTGTGTCAAAATGCAGCATTTTTGCTTAATGTTGCTAAGATGTACTGATGGTCCTCGACTTAACAACTAGATTTAGTGTTAAGTCATGCCGGTCATTAAGCAGGTCACCACAGCCCTTCAATCAAGAATATATTGCCTACTAATAAAACAGTTGCCTACATCATGTCCCACCAGGTTTATGATGTTGGATGAAAGGTTTATCTTCTGTCTTTGTCTTTGTCCAAACTTTGGAATTTCCCCATCTGGTCACTGCCTCTAGAAGGAAGGGAGGGTTTTGTAGAACTGGTGTGAATCCTCAACTTTTTTTTCTTCTCTCATCATCCAGAATCTTTATTATCTGGGCCATTAGTAGTTGGTTTCGTCGTGGGCCAACGACGCAGGATCCATCCACCCCTGGTGGGCCACCCAGGGCACCAAGCCGCAATCTCTTCCCTAAAGACACCTTAATGGTAAGGGTGGCAGAATCAAGGGCTTACATCAGATTTTCACTCTTTGTTGGAAAAGTGAGCAATAGGCTCCTCCTCTGCTTGCAAAATTTAAGATGCTTTAATTCAAATTCTGCCCCGAGATGAAATAGAATTCTGTTACTGGCATTATATGATGCAAGACAAATGATTTTACATAGTTTGTTTTATATACTGTAATGTTGTCTTGTGTTTTTGCTCTTCTGCATATTTTATTTTGACTAGTAGATAATATTGAAATGCCAGCAGATGGTGCACATGTCTTTTCAACATGTCTTTTTATTTTTATTTACTGATTTATTTTTATCCCTTCTATTGTTTTTTATAAATAACTGAAGGTAGCAGACATACTTAATACACCCTCCTCCTCCTCTTTCCCTCACAATAATCTGTGAGGTGGGTTGGGCTGAGAGAGAGGGATTGGCCCAAGGTCACTCAGCTGGCTTTCATGCCTAAGACGGGACTAGAACTCATCGTCTATCTTTCCCTTGCAGGATCTTCATGTCTACATATCAGAACAAGAGCACTTTACTGACTTTAATGCTACATCAGCATTGTTTTGGGAACAACGAGATCTAGTCTACGGAGACTGGACAAGTGGGGAAAATTTGGATGGCTGCTATGAGCATTACACAGAGTTGGAAATACCTGAGGTGTGTGAAGAGATATCCACTGTTGGCCTCTTCTTTCTACATTTCTGCATGGGCAAGTCTCTTTGCTGACAGCTGGACTTTTCTCTCTGCTCCAAATGCTCTGTGTATAATTTTTCACTTGTCCCAAAGTGGTTACGAGATTGCAGTTTTTAATGCAAGAGATGGGGGAAATTATTGTCTATATAACTGTGCAGGTAGTCCTTGACTTACAACTGGTTGCTTAGTGACTGTTCAAAGTTACAATGTATCCAAAAAAGGGGCCTTATAGTCTGGATTTGGAGTTACTATGGTTGCCCCAGCCCTGGAATCATGTGACCATATGTTAGGCACTCAGCATCTGGCTCATATTTATGGCTTTCTGCAGTGTGCCACTGACCGCATTTTATGATAGTTTTGCTGAAAACCAGATTTACTTCTGGTTTTTAGCAAAAGTGTCCCATAGAAAACAATGGGGTCACTGTACATCTATGGCGTATGTTTTATGACTGTGGCGGTCACTTTAAGACAAGCATGTTTGCTTAATGGCTGCTGCAAAACAGGTCATAAAATCAGCCCATTTTATGACTGTTACGACGTACAACCATAATGAGCAAACTCTAAGTCAAGGACTACTTGTAATAGCTTTGTATGAACTTAATATAATAAATTATTATAATATATTGTCCCCAGTTCCTCACTCAAACCCAAGTTTCATTTTTGGAAAATAAATGTGCATATCTCACCTCCAGCCACCAAGAGGCAGACATCAAAGATATCTCCCTTGGAATGCTCTAAATAGGAGTGCTATTTCCATTACTTTTGGGTGACATCAGACTTGCTATGGTATATCAGCAGTTGCACTCCAAATTGGGCTAGGCTGGCCCAGGGCACATTTTAGGAGTGATTCAGGAATTTCAAGAAACAGAATGGATACTTTATATGTCTACAAAACTTAAGGCATCCAGGAAAAAAAAATTAGAGCTAAAATGTTGGGATCCACTGCTGAATCTGATCTAGAGCCACAAAAATAATTGCTGGCAGGCTACATGTGCTTCTAGGTCAGCATTTTTCAACCTTGGCTACTTTAAAATGTGTGGACTTCAACTCCCAGAATTCCTTGGCCAGCCATGTTCATCGCCTCATCCAGAAGTGAAAATTTAGAACAGTCCTGAAATTGCAAATCTGCTGAAAAAGCAGAAACAGATTAGTCTGCAAGAAGTTTTCTCTCCTTTATTTTTAGCTCAAGTATTTAGGTAAAACAATGAGTGACCCAAAGAGAAGAACACAATAGAAAGAAAGGCAGGCTCTTTTGTCTGGCCTTTAAAGTCCTTGATTCCTGACGTGGCTGGGAATGAGTCATACCAGAGCAGGTGGTGACAGTTGGGCTTTTTCGTAAACCCCGTCTCTTCTCATTCTGGCCTTGATGGTTTTGTTACCAAATGGGTGAGGACACTAACCATACTGGAGGATGTGTAATTATGCTTATAATGTATACATATGATTTCAGAGCGTCCAACACAACGGTTCCATTTACATTCACGTGTATTTTACGAAAAGTGGATTCCATCCTGATCCCAAACAGAAGAATCTATATAGGCTGCTTAACACAGTTCATACATCTCGAAGTAAGCTTTGGTTCCAATAATGTTTTTTTAATTGAGAGATCACTGTTGATGTTTGTGAGAAGTGATTTTTGTCAGGATTCCTCAAGATATAGGGGAAAGGCTTCCTTTTGTCCTTTTGGTAACTTCCCCTCTTCCCATAATGTTGGCATTCCTGTCAGAAGTCACAGGGCTATCAACAGGAACTAAAGGTAGTTCTCGACTTTTAACCGTTATAGGGACTGGAAAATGCATTATTAAGTGGTGTGGTGATGTCATATAGGGCTGCACCCAGTTTTACCACCTGATTTTTTGCCATGGTCATGAAGCAAATCACAGTCATTTAGTGAAACATGTGACCACAATTTGCAATCTTCCCTAATGGCTTTCCCATTGACTTTGCTGATTGGAAGCTGGCTGGGAGGGTCGCAAATGCCAATCATGGGATGCTGCAACTGTAACAAATGTGCAATGGTTGCCAAGCGCCTGAATCACAATCATATGAACATCAGGATACTGCGATGGTCATAAGTGTGAGGAATGTTCATAAATCACTTTTTTCACTGGTGGTGTAACTTTGAATGGTTGCTAAATGAGGATATGATTCATGCTCCATATGAATTCATTCATTGTTGAATGTGCCACCAAGTGTTTGAAGTGAAACCAGGTGCACTGTGAGCCTACTTTGTATTTCACACAACAGATAACATCTCCATTTGGTAAACATGAGTTTTTTTCCAGGAGCCACACTGTGGCTGATACGTGAGGTGGCCAAATGATAGGACAACTCATAGTAGGCATTCACTGTATTTATGAGTGGTCTTCCTCCCTTAGAACCCAGGAACAGGAGCCAATTGGATATCTCTTCTCTACCCCCTTGGTTTGCAAAATGACACTTGCTTCAATGTATGTTGATCAGCAGAAAGGGACCCTTTACAAGCCTAGGAAGGAAGCAGCTGGACCAAATTGTTGGAGTAGCATCATTGGAAATATTGTGGGGAGAAATGCCCTGGTTTTTTAATGATGGTTTGTGTGCCATTACCATCAGGAAAGTGAAGAGGACAATAGCTGTATCCAACAGAAGATACCAGCATTGTGCCAGTAAAGGGAAGAGGTCAGCCATCTGCCAATCCAGTTTATTTTTTAATATTTTCCACCATTTGCAAAATCTGGCTGCAGTTAGTAGCTGGCGTATTCTGTTTCTGACACACTTGCTCTATTCCATGCTTGGAATTAATTGTGCAGATTAAATATGCTTGTCGAGACTGTTTGAGGGCTGAAGAAATACACTTTGGCCTCTTGACCCCCATTCCAGAAGCAGCCAAGAGTTGTAATCTTGCATACTTGTGGGAACAGATGAACACCATCAGGATGGTTTTATCCCTTATCACTCTGTGAAGAGAAGAGGGTCAGTCTGGCATTTTCCAGTGCTTTTTTACATTTGTTGAGCTTGAGTAATCCAGAGCCTGAAAAATTCATGTTTTGAATTTGCCTCCTGTCTGAGTTGACTTGCCATAAAATGGATTTTACATGACTCTCCTTTCTGTTTTTATTTATTTATTTTGCAGTGATCAATAAGTACAAACGTAGACGCTTCCAGAAAACCAAGAACTTACTAACTGGAGAAACCGAAGCAGATCCTGAAATGATAAAAGTAATATGACCTCTCTGATAGTTCCTCCACCTCTTGTTTCCCTCCATGGTTACCATTTTTCTCATCATGGTAAAAATAGCTCTTCTGTCCCCATTGTTCAGATTTATAGCCTCCAGCTCCTTGATGGAGTTGGACCTCTGCAAAAGAAGGACATTGGTAAACAGTTATTATACTTCAGGAGACAAAGTAGCCTAGCAAGATGCTGGGCTTGTCAGCTGGAAGGTTGGCAGCCCAAGTTCAAGACCCAGGTGCCGCGTAACAGAGTGAGCTCCCATTATTCACTCTAGCTCCTGCCAATCCCGCAATTCGAAAGCATGTCAAAATGCAAGTAGATAAATAGATGTTTCTTAAATTGGTGGGAAGGTAACAGTGTTCTATGCGCCTCGGCGTATAGACATGCCAGTCACTTGACCACAGAAGTGTCTTTAGACAATGCTGTCTAAACATAACACCATCCCCTAGAGTCGGACACGACTGAAAGAGGAAAGCTTTACTTTTTTATTATACTTCACCTGCTGAAATTGTTTCCTTTCTTCTTTGCTTCAGTGAGTTCTGAAACTTTCCCCTGCCTGCCTCTTTCTTCTGAAGACCATCAGGCTGAATAGGATTCCTCAAACTGTTCTCTCTTATTTTTAGAACTGGAAGAGGACAGGGGAGATGAGGGGAAATTAAATGGATGGAATGGCTCCTGCTTCCCTTTTTAGTTTAATCAGATAAAGCTTTATTTAATTTTTAGACTGAAAAAAGGCTCTTTGCAAATTGTGGCTTGGGGCTTAGTGGTAGAGGAAGGCCCTTTTGGAAAAGAAAGTTAGCCCAGCCGTGGCATCTGGCCACCATTGGAAGCCAGAGGTGAGGTTTGATGGAGCCTTTCTCCAATCCTCATGAGAGGAGGAAGAGGAAAACCCAAGCTCTGACTCCTTGGCAGAGCTCTGGATGTACAGTATGAAAGTGAAATTGAGAAAGAGAATCTGATATTCAGGTTACGCCTTGTGTGTATATTTGGAGTTAACACCTGTATATTTCACCTGAAAAAAAAGCATCGGGGCCTTTCCCACTACAACTAGAAAATGCCCTACATGAGTCTAGATGGGCTCAAGTCAAGTTTATTGGGTTCTTTTGCAAACTGGCACATTCTAGCAAAATTAAATATTGAAAGCCTCTTTCTGGTCTCTCTGATGATGGTTTGAAACGTATCAGTGGTAGGAAAACAGTCCCATTGACAGCAGAGACTCAAAATGTCTTGAAAATCTGCAGTGGAAATTCTCACTCCACAGTCACTTTATAGTGACTTGTTTTTTGTTTTGGAGCTTGTTTTTTGATCTAATTCAGACAGAGAGGTAGCCTGATACCATTGGCACATTTTGAGATTTCAGCTCCCATCAGCCTTAGGCAGCATTTCTATTTTATGATGTATTTTTCTCATTTATATTCTACCAGAATCCCAAGGATCCTGGCAGGTTACAATCATAAATATTGTAAATAAAAATGCAGGTAAAAAAAAGGCAAGACTTTCAAAAAAAAGGCAAGACTTGCTATGCGGGAAAAGGCTGATAAAAAATGGTAGTGCCCACCCCATTTCAGATTCTGAAATCCTGAATCTGTATGAGTTGTCAGTCAGTGGAACAGGCTGCCATATGATATGGTTCATTAGATGCCTTCCTATAGAGTCTGGGTGGTCAACCTCTGCTGGAGGTTGTCAGAGATACAGCAGCACTAGTGCATTCTAAACTGAGCCAGGATTGGATTCCAGGGATACTATCTGCCTGCATCTCAAGAGTGGGAGAGATGCTAAACTAGGTGAAATGTGAAGTTTCAGTTCTTCTCAGCCAAACCTAGCCAGCTTTATATTTTTCTTTTTTTTTTTAATTTATATTCTACCAGCATTAAAATTGTGCTACAAGTGCCTGTCACTAATTTTGTAATCTCTGGACATGCAAATAGGCTGCAGTAAATCAAATGGAATTGAAATATTTCACTTGGATGGCTACTGAGGACTTTTAAATGCCCTTCTCTTCTTCTTTCTTCCAAAAAAAATGTCACTCAGGCTTCATGCTTTTTTTATAGAGAGCTGAAGATTATGGTCCTGTGGAGGTGATCTCGCACTGGCACCCAAATCTCACCATCAATATTGTGGATGATCACACACCGTGGGTGAAGGGCAGCGTTCCTCCCCCTCTGGATCAATGTAAGGCTTCAAATAATTCTGGATAAACGGAGTTGCTCTGGCAGCAGGATACGTTGCCAGGTGGGGCTTCCTTTCTCCAATGCACTTTGATAATCAAATGTTTGGATTATCCTTTGGGATGGTTAGAACTAATTATGAGCATAATACATGCTCTGCAGCTTCCTCTTGATGTCTCTGCTTAGCACCCATTCAGCCCTAGACATGACGGTTTAAAAACCAGCAATACAGGTAATCCTCGAGTTAAAACAGCAGTTGGGACCAGGCGCTCCAGCACTAAGCATCATGGTTTTAAAGTCATGTCACCACATCACTTAACCATGGCAATTCTGGCAGTCCTGGTTACTATCATTAAATGAGGACCATGTGGATTATTAAGTGAGGACTTTGCATGATTGCAACTTCCAACTTTCTGCCATCTTTCCCAAGCAAAGTCACTTGTAGGAATCTGGCAGGAAATGTCAGAAATCGTATTCATATGACTGGAGGATTACTACACAGGCTGGAATTCTGAGGAGCCATTGTAAGTATCCCTCAATCAGTGCTGTTTTAACAGTCACTGAATGATGGTCATAACCTGAGGAATACCTGTATAAGCTAAAACACCAGACCAGATGTCCAGAAAAGACCTGAAAATCCATGCCTCAATGAAAATATATTTCACAAGTTAAAGAAAAGTATCTCCTTTACACAACCAGCTTTCCATCTATAACATTTCAGTTACTGCAAGATAATGTTCCAGTGCACCCTTCGTATGTCCTGTGTTACACCTCACAACAGTATTGTAGTGCTGAGATTTGCTGGGAGATGCAGTTTCATGATGTCTCAGGGACCAGCAATTCCTTGGGATTTTACTGGAACATTGAAATGAAAGCCAATGTTGGAAGTCCAAGGAGGGATGCTGTTTTGGAGACTGTATCTTTGCTTCCATCTATCAGTGGAACCTTCACCTTGACCCCAAAAGTAAAATGTATCTGGATTTCTGTTGCAAGTGCCTTTTTCTGCACTTTGAGAAAGGTTACAAGGATTTCAGTATTTTGGGGAATGCTTGCAAGATTAAGAGCCGAGACAGGTGGGCTTCCAAGGAGCATCTTGTTAAATGTGGCACCTTTGCCTATCCAATTGAAGCCTAAACATTCCTTCTGCAGTTAAAAGGTCTCACAAGATTGACGGCTCTTGCAAATGTAAGAACTCAGGTTCTTTATTATAAGATTTTTATATGCAAATCTGTAGTTTTATGGACAGGTGGGAAAGGAGTGATCTTGCACATGGGCGATGAGAGCACAAGTGCCCTAATCCCTGTCCTTTATAAGATCCAAGGTGCTGAACTTAGACTTTGCTTCCTTTTGGCTCGCTTCTGCCCTGGCAGCATCTTGGTCCAGATTTGCTTGGTCCATCCTTGACTTATTTCCTTTCAGATGTGAAATTTGATGCAGTGAGTGGTGACTACTACCCCATC
>JANHZU010011054.1:246974-257561 GCA_032468055.1 Acrochordus granulatus | reverse complement strand
AACTGCAGGTGTTCAATTGCCAGTTGGGCAGATTCTTATAAATATGCAAAATCTAATAAATCTGTTAGCTTGAATCCTGCTGCCTGAGTCTGACAGCAATTTTTAAGGTGTGTGGACTCCAGCTCCCAGAATTCCTCAGCAAACATGGCTGGCTTGGAAAATCTGGGAGTTGAAGTCCATCCATCTTAAAGTAGCCAAGTCTGAGAAATGCTGATTGCATCAAAAGGGCCGTGTCTGTAGCAGCAAATGGTGGTAATTCCTTCCTTTCCCAACCTCTGTGTGTCCTTATCCTCCTTGGTAGATATTCAGTTCTGGAACAGCAGGCAGTCTCTGGAGGGCCTCTCCGTCCGCTCGGTGTTCTTTGGGGTCTTCCAGTCTCTCGTGGTCCTCCTCTACATCCTGGACAATGAAACAAACTTTGTGGTGCAAGTCAGTGTCTTCATTGGGCTGCTGATTGATCTCTGGAAGATCACAAAAGTGATGGATGTCCGGGTAAGAGGGAGGCATGTAACTGGGGAAGATCTAAGCCCTATTCAGATCTTATAGCAAATGTTATAAGACAGCCTTTCTCAACCCTTCCCTGATTTGCATTTCACCCCTTTCTTCTATTACTAACCTGTATGGGGAGTATGATGGTTGGGGATGATGGGACTTGTAGCCTCAGTGTAGTTGGGAGGGAGTTCTGGGAAATGAAGCATTTCTATGCTGGGCATTGGCCTGATACTTCAGAATCTAGCTCTCTCTTTGTTCTCTTCTCTCCTGTTTTCTGATGCTACCAAATAGCTGGATCAAGAAAACAAAATTGCCGGGATTTTCCCACGCTTAACATTCAAAGACAAATCGACATACATTGAATCGTCTACCAAAATCTACGATGATGTAAGTTTGAGGCCTCTCAGGTGTGGACACATCCCAGAGATTTGAGGATAGGGAGTTCTTTCCCATTGGGGCAATCAACGGAAGGTGGTCCTTCCACCCAACTTCAGTGGTTCCAAGAAAGAAGTGGAGGTCCCAGATCAGTGGAACTTGGTGGCTTGAAGATGGCTGGACTTCAACTCCCAGGATTCTTTGAAATTGAAGTCCACCCACCTTCAAGTGGCCAAAATTGAGAAGCATTGTACTAAATTTTGTTAATTCATTAAATATGCCACCGAATTCAGAAAGTGATTCTTGATAGCTCCCAGTAAAAAATATTAAAAACCATAGATACAACTATTAAATTAATTTAAAACAACTTAAAATTAACAGGCAGGGAGGGGCAGGGTATATATAGGGAGATGTGACTAGCTTAATCTACCAGCTACCTCCATGCTGACATGCCCCCTTACCTTGGAGCTGTAAGCCATCAGCCAGAGCCAGGTCTTCAGGCCCTTTCGGAAGGCTAAAAGGGTGGGTGCGGATCTCACCTGGGGGCAGGAGGTTCCATGGCAGAAAAGGCTCTTCTGGACCCCACCAGCCGAAATTCCTGGCGGGATCCATAGCATGCCTCTTCTAGTGGGGCAGGCTGTCCCCATCAGGGTGAGATGGTTCCTCAGGTAACCTGGACCTATGACATGAAGGGCTTTAATGGTCAAAAACCTTGAATTACACCCAGAAGCAGACTGGCAGCCAGTACAGCTCATGGAACAAAGCTGTTCCATGGGCCATGGCCCCAAGAATTGTCTGCGCGTGTCATTCTGTGCCACCTGTAGCTTCCAAATGCTCTTCAAAAGTAGCCCCATGTAGAGCAGATTGCACTAATCCAAAGGTGAGGTGACCAGGACATGAGTGACTGAGCCTGTATCTTTAGAAGATTTCTTCATGCAGCTAGCTGTGAAGCTCCTCAGGTGGCCCTGACCAGGTTCCCTCTTCCGAATTCCTAGTATGCTTGACTTTTTCCAGCAACCATTTCTCTCCACAGATGGCCTTCCGGTATCTCTCCTGGATCCTATTCCCACTGCTGGGTTGTTACGCCGTATATAGCCTCCTCTACCTGGAACACAAGGGCTGGTATTCCTGGATCCTGAGTATGCTCTATGGTTTCCTGCTGACCTTTGGTGAGTTAGCAGGAACCAACCCCTAACAATTTCCCCTCTAAGCTAGAGGAGCCTGGCTTCCACTCTGCCAGTCCTTTGAGGTAGTCCACTTCAGGAAACAGGGTTAGCCAGTCTTTTGTTCTGACAGTGCTGGTCTTTCTCACCATCCAGGCTTCATCACCATGACACCTCAACTGTTCATCAACTACAAGCTGAAGTCGGTGGCTCACCTTCCCTGGCGGATGCTCACCTACAAGGCCCTAAACACCTTCATCGATGACCTCTTTGCCTTCGTCATCAAAATGCCCATGATGTACAGGATAGGCTGCCTTCGAGACGGTAATGTCTCCTAGCTTGGTTTGTTGTTTCTCCCCTGCCCTGTGTAACTGAGCACTTGATTTGCCTTCCTCTCCCATGGCTGTCTCCATGCCCTGGCACCTGTCAATCAGTATGGACTTCAACATCCATAATCCCTAGGGGGTGCTGAGAGTTGGGAAAATCCAGATTAAGGCCCAAGGTGCAGACGTTCTAAATCAATGTTTCTCAAACTTGGCCACTTTAAGATGTGTAGACTTCAGCTCCCGAAACTCCCCAGAAAGCATGGCCAAGTCTGAGAAGCGTTGCTGTAAATCCTCTCTTCTTCAACTATCTCTGGATCCAGGTTACATTATCTCTCTCCTCCTTCCCCCAGATGTTGTTTTCTTCATTTACCTCTACCAGAGGTGGATCTATCGGGTGGATCCTACCCGCGTCAATGAATTTGGCATCAGTGGGGAGGACCAAGTGGGCAGGACGAAGACGCCGCTGAGTATAGCTCAGCCAGATGGTGTCCCTGCAGTGCTGGCCAGCAATGCATCGGGGTCTAAAGCCGAAAGTCCTGCCAACAATCCTGCCAGGGCCGAGACAGAGAGAGGAGCTGGAGAGCAACCCGCCGCCAACTCAGGAGGCTTGCCAGACACCATCCCCGAAGCCCTCCCCGTAAAAACGGCAGAGGAGAAGAAGAAAGATTAACCTGCTCTTTTATTTTTTAAAATCCCTTACTTGACACTCTCACTGTTGGATAATGGACAGAAAGTGAACGGGCAGGGGCAGAGGCAGAGTTGCTTGGGACCTTCCAGGGTCCTGAGCTGTTTATTTTATATTCCAGGAAACTTCTGGGGGGAGGCAGGAGGGGGAGGGGTTGGTCAGGACAAGCCACAAGGAGACCTCTTGAAATGTGGAAGTGAAGTGTGACATGTTGTATTCATTGCGAGAAATACCTCACCTCACCTCACCCCACCCCTCTGTAGATCTCTGTGTTTAAAGCAAAACTCCAACTCAGTAATCATTGTGAGCTCCATTCCATCAAGTGCAGGTAATTAGGACATTGGTCGTTCAGGAGTTTGTTTCCTGCCAGTTGTGTCTCCGTTCCATAAAGAGAGCTGATGCTAAAAACAGCCACCCATGCAAAGAATACCATTTCCCATCATTGCATCCCAGGAAGGACGGTGGATTTAATAAATTTATGTGGGTGTTTATGTTAAAAAAACAACCAACTAATCAATTTTCTTTGGCTGCCTCCTGTTTCTTCTCAGAAGGATTTGGGGTAAGGACTTTCAGGATGGGGCTCTTAGGGAGGATTGCAATATATGAATGGTAGAAGACCTCTGTCGAAGAGGTATTGAGGTCAGGGTTGCTAAAAAATTTTTAGAGGTGGAGGTTCTTTTACACCAAAGTTTGTGTACTGTGATGCTCTAATTAGTCCTAAGTCAGTGTTTTTCAATCTCAGCAACTTTAAGATTGTTGGACTTAAACTCCCAGAGTGGTGGCCAGGAAATTCTGGGAATTTAAGTTCATAAGTTTTAAAGTTGCTGAAATTGAGAACCACTAGTCTGAATGTACAAAGGATCTTTGCTGGACCAAACTTCCATTTGTTGAAAATGGAGAATATGGAAGCTGGCTTGCACTGGCAACTTCTTAACTCTGCATAGTCCATGACTTATGACCATAATTGAGCTTGGAATTACAGTTGTAAGTTGTGCTAGGTGTTAAGCAGGTCACCATGCGACCGTGCCTGATTTTATCACTTTTGTAGCAGTTGTTAAGTGAAAATGGTGGTTATTAAGCAAACACCGTGATTAAAAGAATTTATTGTCCACAGAGGGCATTTTTTGCTGGAAACTGAAGTAAATGCCGGTTTCCAGCAAAAACATAGTAAATCGTGGTCACATGACCACGGGACACTGCAAATAGCCATAAATATGGACCAGTCACTGAGCACCAAAATGCAGTCACATGACTGCAACAGGGGTGCAACCATTGGAATTTTGAATCTAGGTCATAAGTAGCCCTGCGGAGTTTTGTCATAACTTTGAACAGGCACTAAACAACTGGTCATAAGTCGAGGACTACCTGTATTGAAATCTTCCTCCTGCAAGTCACCATACCCTCTAAACTTCTATTCCCCACATACGTAAACCTCCTCTCTGAAACAGCCTGTTTTTAATTCCTGGCACCTTATTTTTTTGCCTGCCTTCTGCTTCTCTCACGACAATTCTGAGTTGCGCTGAACCTGGCCTCTCCCTCCCACCCGTGTTTTTGCCGCTGAGAAAGTGGCTTCGATTTTGCTCAGTGAGAGCCACTCACTGCCCCGAACGTGCAAGGATGAGGAGCATTTCATCATGGGGATGGCAGAGCATGGGCCTAATCCCTGATGGTTAGCCCGGCCAGATGGTGAAAGCAATGCGTTCCTCAAGCGCAAGGTTTCAGCATGCTTTGGAAATGAGAGTGAGCAGATGTCTCACTGCTCCAGTGCGTCAAACCCCAAACATCCTGAGTTAGGAGAGCTGTCTCACCACGGCAGCCCTTTCTCCTTCATGTCAAGGGACAGGAAATGCTTTTCAGCCCAGTTAGCAGATGCTCACACCTCAGGAATGCGCTTTGCGAGGGCTCCTCCCAGTGCCGTTGGTTGGGCTGCGCTCCAGCTTGGTGGTGTTTAGAGGTTCAATCTGGAAATGCTCCATTGGCGATCCCTCTCTTTCTGTGGTGAGAAACGCAAGAAAGGAGCAGAGAACTCGCCCAGGCTAGAGCTCAATCTTGGCTACTTCAATTTCTGACCATCTTGGACACTTGATTTTCCAGAAACACGTTCTAATCAGCTGGTGCTGCAAATGATTCGTATTGCCCAGAGTTACCGACTCTAGTTTCCATTCCAGAATGCTGCAGCTTGAATTAAGTATGAAGATTTAAATGGATTTGTTAGGTAAAGAAAAAACAAAACACTGCCTTAGGTGCTGCGGGCAATGTCTAATCTGATCATGGTGTCCTTAAGGACTAGAAACCTGGAATTAAAGAGGCCAGATCTGCTGCCGTACATACGGGCTTTTTAGTACAAATTTGTAGTTGGAGCCTAGCTTTGCTGCCACTTCTTGCAGAGCGGGACAGATCATTTAGGACTAGAAGCATAGCGTGTTTTCTTCAGTTCCCATTGCAGACAATGCCTGATCTGCTCGCCATGTCCTTAAGGACTAGATACATGGGATTAAAAAGGCTGGATGCATCACTATACATGCTTGCTCCTTTCTACAAATTCTGTAGTTGGAGCACAGATTCACTGCTGCTTCTTGCAGAGCGGGACTGATCACTTAGGCGCATAGCACACGCCATTTTGTTTTCACCCCACAGTAACCTTCCCGGCTCTGTCATGTTGGGGTTTAAGTGACAAGTAGGGAACTTAATGTTCAGCTGCCAGGCCCTGGCATGAAATGGCAAAATGTGCCTGGCTGGGTGTTTTCAATGGAGAGAGTTGGTTTGTTGGTTTGGCTCGGAGACTTGTGGGGCGGGGGAGCGGAGACCCACAGTCAGGATGGGAGATCTCACGCTCTGCTGTGCTCTTTTGCAGACCCCCAGCAGAAACAGTCATGCTCGGTGATAGACGTGTTGCATGATTTGCATTCAAAAGAGGCCCATTCTCTGCCAACCCATGAAAGGCAAGGGATGGAAGAGACCCGTGCGGGTGCGCGTGCATACACCCCCCCCAGCTTAGAAGCCCAGAGAGGCGGTGCTTCAAGCCAGACCCCGGGATTTGCAAAGCGAAGGGAGAAGTCCGAAGCTGCTGCTGCCAAGCAAGGCGGACATCATCCAGGGTTCGCCCAAGATGGAGCAGGAACTCTGCAAGAGAGACGGAGTGGCGCTTTCAACCAAGATTTGTACCTGGTGTTTGGAAGGCAAAGTACCCTCCCTGCTCAGCTTTTGTGCATGAGAGGATGTCCACCATGGGAACGGGTCAAAAAAGGCAAGATGGCTGCAGGGATGTGACCCTAGCCCCATCCCTTAGAATATGCCTTTGGAAGGGCTTTGCATGTTGCACCTGCCATGATGACTTCGTACCACACTCTCTTCCCTCTGCAGATGCTGTAGCAGATGTGAACCCCAAAATCTAGTGAAATCAACAGTGGGGTGCGGTCCAAGCCCTTCCCAGCCAGTCCTTCCAAGGAAATGAAGTGGAGAACAGCTGATTACTGACTCCGCACAGGACTGTCACTGACCACAGACCATAGTCTGTTTGCTAAGGGGGAAAGGGCTGAATTTGGTGGATAGCTGGCATGATGAAGAAGGGGAAGAGGGGGCTACATATACCCACATGGCCCCCTTTGACCCATTAGTGGGACTGCGTGTAGCCAAAATCAGGGGTAAGAACAGGTAGTCCTCAACTTACAGCCACAATTGGGACCAGAATTTCTGTTGATCGGCAAGGCGGTTAAGTGAGTTGCACCTGATTTTAGAATCTTTTTATCATGGAAAAGCGCATCATGTGGTCATTCAATGACTATGACTTCCCCCATTGACTTTGCTTGTTGGAAGCTGGCTGGGAAGGTTGCAAATGACAATCACGTGATCCTGAGATGCTGCAGCCATCATAAGTACATGCCGATTGCCAAACGATCATGCGACGGGGGTGGGAATGCTGCAATGGTCATAAATAAATGGTCATAAGTCACTTTTTTCAGTACCATTGTAGCTTCAAACATTTGCTAAGTGAATGGCTATGAGTTGAGGATTACCTGTAGCTCTGACCAGGTCAAAGATATTTATGATGCAAGCATCTTCCAGAATTTTTAAAAGTCCCCCCAAGCCGAAGGAGGATGCCAGACACTGGGAGGCGAAGAGACGGTTTGGCTCCTTTTGGTCTGTTCTCTCTCCCACGCACCCCGGTTCCCCTTTTCCTCCCTTTAAATCCACGGGGCAATGTTGGGCAGGGCATCTCCTCCAACCCCCAGGACAAGGGGCTGCTCTGATCCAAAGCACGGCCTAGGCGCACCCCTTGGCTGCTCCAAGGACCTTCTCCATGCAGTTGCTGCAGCAGAAGAAAACATCTGGAAGCCCTTGTTGGCCGCTGTCCATTTCCCCGCCTGGGTTGGACATGGCCTTTTCCATTTTATGGCCGGCGAGGACTTTGAAGGATCGGACAAAGGTGGGCAGACAAGACACCAAAAGAGGCCACTTGGGGAACGAAACCTCCAACCTCTCCGCCTTTCCAAGTGGTCCCGGTTAACTCATCCGCCCCAAGGGGTCCTGTGCCTCTGCTTCAACCGGGTTTGCATCCTTCAGAAGCCTCCGATGCGGAGAGAAGAAAGTGCTTGTTTTCTTGACCTTAAATATTTGGTGACTCAACGCATGACACGGCTTGGCCTTGCCAAGAGGAAGAAGAGATTGGATTCTGTAACTAGTGTGTGCAAAAGTGCATTTGAATTTTCTCTCCCTCTGGAGGGCACCAAAGTGGCTTCAGCGGTTCATCTGCCTGAATGGAGCGCAAATAACCTTCGGGAGGCTTTTCCTTTTTGTGTAAATTACGGTATTACGAGATAAAACAAAAATAGAAACAAAAGTCAGGAAAGATAAGGGAGAAAGATGCAAAGAAAAAGAAATCAGTGGCTTCTGGCATTTTTAATGCAGTAAACTTACCACCTCACCATTTTGCCTTACAACAAAGTCAATCTAGTCTTTAACACCTAAAATCAAAATTTAAATTTTTTTCCATTTCATGCACAAGTCCAGAAATGGTTTCCAGATGAAAACAAAACTAGATACATTCTTCTCTTTGATTAAAATAATCCATTGATCATCTCTGCCAATTCCATCACCTTGACCATCCTTTCTTCCATTGTGGGAACTAATATGTCTTTCCATCTTTGTGCATATCATACGTTCACCTTTGGAGAGCCTTTTCATTTTCCACAAGCAAATTCCATCCTTCCTCTCTCTCTTCTATGGATGCTGGAAAGGAATTAAATCCAGCTGCTCAAATATACTGGGAAAGGAAGGCCATCAGTCCACGAAATGCTTCCGGAGAAGGAAGTAGCTGAGCATGACCCTGCCAAAGTTGAAACAGGGCGATTCAGAGCTGACTTCCCCCAGGCCATGCTCAGATATGCTTTGGTGGGGCACCATTGGTTGGACAGCAAATTAACATTTTTGGAGAATGCCACTTCTGGGCGCACTGCACAGTTTGAAGTAGGGTTTGATTTAATTTTCCCTTGGTCTACTTGGAGCAGGAGAGGCAGTGATCCATCTACCCTACCCACTGGAGCAGGGAGGTGGGGTATGTTCTGGGTCTCCACTCTTAGGGAGGTCCATCTAGTGGGATCAAGATGAAGGACTTTCTCCGTGGTGGCTCCCTATCTGTGGAACATCATCCCTGCGGAGATAAGATGGGTCCCCACCTTGATAGTCTTTTGAAAAACCCAGAAGACTTGCTTTGGCCAGCAGGCCGGCGACCCCAGGGTGATATGAAGCCCATCAAGTGGTTGAGTTAATTGTGATTGCCTATTTTTTGGGGGGGGGCGTAAAACAATAGCTGAATTCACTTCTCAAGAGCAAATTGGGTAGTGGCTACATTCAACTCTCTCTGAACTCCCAAGATATTTATTAAAAACGCAGAACAGTCTGTATCTGTTAGGGGGAAGTGGGGGATCGTGAAGTCCAGAAGTGGGGTGCCGAATGCCACTGTGGTAGTGAAACACCACCACCAGGGCCGCTCCAGGGACCAAAGAACCTGATGCTGGAAAATCACGGGTCAAAGAGCTTTTCTTTTTCATCAGGCTGCTGGTTATCAGGAGGTGATTTCTGTCTCCTGCCTGGACGGTGCCATGCGCTGGCCTTGCACCGGCCACCTGCGCACGAAGGGATGCCTCGGGGTGAAGGTGGTCTCTTCCAAAGTCATCACACTTAAGGAGGCGTCAGAAACAAGCCTTGCATTTTACTTGTGCTCTGGGTTCCTCCACTGGCAGGGGAACGTAGGCTTGTTATCTTTGCTGCGTCAAGGGAAACTCGGTGTCTCTGAAAACGCCTTTTCAAGGTCATGTTATCGAACCCTGGACAAGACGCTGCTGTTTTCTGTGGGAGACGCTCAGGCCAAGATCCGCGTCCATCCTGAGGTCAGCCAGAAAGCAGCTCGCGCTTTCTGAGTTCGAAAAGAAAGGAAGACGAAGCGTTTTCTGAGAGTCTTCAGGGACAGATGGAAACCCAGCACATGCAGACAGTCCTCAACTTACAACCATTCATGTAGTGACCATTCAAAGTTACCACGGCACTGAAACAAGTGACCTACAAGCGCTCCTCTCCTCACGCTTACAACCGTCGCAGCATCCTCATGGTCACGTGATCAAAATTTGGGCACTTGGCAACTGGCATGTATTTAAGACGACCGCCATGTCCTAGGAGCATGTGATCGCCATTTGCGACCTTCCCAGATGCATCCGACAAATAAAAGTCCACGGGGGAAGCCAGACTCACTTCACAGCTGCAATGATTGATTTAACAGTCGTGGCAAAAACGGTAAAGTCAGTCAGGACTCACTTAACAACAACCTTTGCTGAGCAATGGAAATTCTGGTCCCAATTGTAGTCGTAAGTCAAGGACTACCTGTAGCATATTTAATATTTCAAAAAATAGGCAATACATGGGGGGGGCACCAGGGAAAGCTAGTCATGGTTATCAAGCAGAAGCAGAGAACTTGCATTGTCGATTTGCCATGTCCAGTTTGGGCAGTCCTACTTTTTAATAGGACTATTTATCTGCAAGCTAATCTTGACCTGTCTGATAACTGCCTGCCCAGCTTTGGCGCCAAGACTCCGCTTTGCTTGGCCCAAGGCGCTGTGTCCAAGATGCTTGGCCAGAGAATTACTCCCGGGATGGCCTCTTTTCCTTGCAGAGGTGCAATTTTGCAAGGTGGGTTGGCTAAAAGAGACAGCAAAGTTGGGGCACGACCGCTCCTTGGTTTCGAATATAATACGCCTGCTAAAAGAGGCGAAAGTTTTGGCTTTGTTTCTGCTGGTGACACCACCGAGCCATCCATGGGTGGCTTGGCTTGGCTTGGCTTGGCTTGGCTTGGCTTGGCAAACTGATCCCTCCCTATAGAAAACTTTTATCCAGCTCTGCTATAAAGCAGAATTAAAATTACTCTTGGTGACTTTCTGTATCTCCGGAACTGGCAGTTTATTGATCCGCTGCCCAGTTTCCCTTTGCGATGAGTTAAATGGTTAAGCAGGCAAACAAACATTGTTTGGCTTTCTGCAAAAAGACAATGGGGCAT
>JANHZU010011054.1:226777-246874 GCA_032468055.1 Acrochordus granulatus | reverse complement strand
CCGGGTTCCCTGCCATGGAACAAAACAAAGGTGATCCCTACATTTTGGAGCTGTAAGCTTTCCAGGGTTTTCTTGTTCCATTCTAGAATGTTGCTTTTGAGCGAAAGAAGAGCAAACAAGCCGGGTTGGACTAAATGATCTCTCCAAACCCTTCCAAGCCTTCTGTCTTTAAATCAGCGTCACAGCAAAGGCTGCCAAGGTGGGTTCTCTGAACTTCTGCAGACCACAATTCCCCGCATCCTTTGGGATAAAGTGCAGCCAGTAATCGATCCCTTGTTGAAGTCCGCCCATCTTCAAGTTGCCAAGGCTGAGAAGCACGGCCTAAATGACGTTAAATGAAGTAACTGACATGTATGCCTGTATTCAGGGTCAGCCAAGTTCTCGTCCTGACTTCCAAATGCTGGTTTGTCTGAGTCACTCAAGGGAGAACAAGTACAGGCAGATTCAGAGATGAGAAATGTGTCCCTTCAGAGGGGATTGAGTAAGATGAGCTAATTGTTTAAAACAAAAAAACAGGCGGTGAGACATTCCTTTCGGTGGTAGGTTAATGCAGTTTACAGAAAGTTTGCAGGATGGCTTGATTTCTTCTGCTGTATTAGAGCAAAGATTTTCCAAAAGTCCTCACTGCTTCCACAGCAGCATCAGCCATGTGGAATCCCAAGTGGGATTTCCCCCCACTTTATAGCTTTGAGGGTCCTTCCAGTCAGAAAATCAGGGCTAAAAATGTTCAAGAGCGCCGACATTCCCAAACATCATAGATTATTGATTTACTCCAGTTCTGATTTCGTCCGGCTCCTAGACTGCTCTTTGACCGTGTAAAGGTTGATCTGGAGCGATTCCGTGTCTTAGTTGGGCGGAATCTACTTCATATTCTGAGCTGGGTGGAATCCACATTATACTCTGATTTTTGCCTTGTTTCATTTCGTGAGCAAGGCTGTCTGCCGTCGGGTGGGGTTGCACCGTCTCCAAAGTTGGGAAAAGTTTTTTTTTTCCTTTCCTTTTCCCTTTTCCCATGATGCCCCCATCCAGGCTGTCTTTCTCGCTGGGATGTTCTTGCCAGCTCCTCTTTTGAGAATCTGGGTGAGTGTAACTTTAAGGAAAATTCTTTTCTGATTTTCTCCTCTCCTCCTCCCCTTAACCCTGCTGAAGCCGGATGGAATTTGGACCTCCCTTTCCCCGCTTGCTCCTGGCTTGTCGAGGCGGCCAATCCCCCCACCTCCCTCCCCAATTCAGCCCGCTAAGCTAATCTTTCAGGCCTCTTTTGCTGCTATTAAACAATAATTCAGCTGTGTGTAGGAGGTTCTGAGTCAGGGATAGAACCGAGAAAGGGAAGGGAGCTCTTTTCCCATCCCTCTCACGGTCTTTGGAGAAGTTGACTCTCTTGAGTAAGCAAGTTTTGTTATAGGGTCTAAGTAGGTCCTCCAGGCAGACCCGCCGTTCCACCCGAGGGAGGTCCGGAGCGGGAGTAGGAAGGAGCCGGAGCTAAAACCAGGGAGGAAAATAGCACCCAGGTGTTCCTCCGAAAGCAGGAGAGCGAAGCCGGGAAGAAATGCAATTTTGCAGAGAGACACGAGGAAGGCCAAACTGATGCAGGAACTTTGAAAGGGGGGGGACATCTTGCTTCCCTCTCAGAATCACCCCCCCCACACACACACGTTCTGCTTTTGTGTTTAATGAGACGGACAAATGTTGTGAGTTTGGGGATTGTTCCGAATTTCCGCGGGAGTCCTGGCGGATTGTTGGGGTGGAGGGGAGTCTCTCTGGATCCATCATTCCAGGGACCTCCTGAGTGCTGCTGACTTCACTGCGGATTTCGTCACTTGTTTTCGGATACAGGACGGTTTCTTTGGCCGCTTTTTAATGCCTCGGTAAAAGCGGGCAGCTGGGTCTCTGGACGAGGACTGCTCTCCCCGCCGGATTTTTCTGGATTTTCCCATTTCACTTCTTCCGATGAGCCATTAGACGGTTTCGGGAGCTGGGATGTTTCTCAAGGGGGCCGTTCGCTTTTGGAAGATGGACCAAGTTAGCTGGTGCCTCTTCTCTTGTCTGCTGGCTTGGTCGATGGGCAACGGCAACCTCCAGGAAGGTGAGTGTGCATCCCGGTGCGCCTTTGCAGGTGATCTGAGTGCTGCTGCATTGATCTCAGGAGGGAAGCTGGGAAAAACCTGGAGATCTTCCAAAACTGGGGTGATGCAGGTGGCTAAAATGTTGGATATGGGCTAAGCCGAAGCGGTTTCAAATTTCACTTACTGCACGCCGCTTAGAGAGGAATGGAGGGCTGCACGTCAGCCTTGCCCTACTGTGCAGTGTTGTTGTTCAGGTAAAAGACCCCTCTGCCCCCACCTTTGGTACATCCTCAACATATGACCGCAATTGGGACCAGAATTTCCATCGCAAAGCAAGGTGGTTGTTAAGAGAGTCATGCCTGATTGTATTACTTTGTTGCCGCAATTGTTAAGCAAATTAATACAGTTAAGTGGACCACATGGTCCAGCTTCTTCCATTGACTTTGTTTGTTGGAAGCCGGCTGGGAAGGTCGCACGTGGCGATCACATGATCCCGGACCGCTGCAACTATCATAAATACAATGCCAGTTGCCAAATGCCCAAATTTCGATCGTGTGACCGTTGGGATGCTGTGACAGTTGTAAGTGTGAGGACTGGTCATAAGTCACTGTTTTCAGTGCTGATGTCACTTGAATGTTGCTAAACAGATGGTTATAAATCAGGGACTACCTGTAAATGCTCAGTGGATAGTCTTGGGCAAGGTCCCCTCTCCCAATTCCCAACTCCAAGGCTGCTGTGAAGATCACCCATGTCTCCTCCTCTGTCAGCCACTTGCAACTTCCTTCAGATGGGCTTGATTATTTCGAATTCAGGCCAGAGACTTGCAGGAACATCAGGGTGGCGTCCCCTTTTATTCTATTTTTTGTGGAAATTTGGATTCAGACGGTGCAAGGAGCCATCGTTTGGGTTCGGTTTAGCGTGTCGTGTAAGCCCAGCTATGGGGCTTTAGTGGCTTGCTTGCGCAAATGCTGCTTGAGAGCCGCTTGCAATGAATGGGTGAGCCCCATCCACGCTGGCTGATTCCACAAACCCTGGCTAAGCACAGCACGCGCCCCCAGTTTCTGAACGCCTTTGAGGCACTCCTGCCTTTTAAGGCTGGGGCGGGGGAAATCAAATGCTGCTGTCCTGAGCGGACACAAGTCCCATGCTCAGGATCCTTGGATGGGGTCAGTTCGTAAAAGAAACCCTCCCTGCCTGTGCCGGCATGGGTCAGTTCCAAGAGGCCAGCTTCAGCTCCAGCTGGGCTCCATCACTTGCCGGAGAAGTTCAAATATCCCCTGGTTGCCCCCGGCTTTCACCTCGGAGAGGAAATCGGATTCTTTGGATTTAAAAGCTGCACAGGAAAATCCAGGGGTGGTGAAAGACCCTGGAAAGAATTTGGTGCAGCCGACTGGAGGAATGTGTCCCCTCTGATCCTGTGAATGGGTGGTCCAGGAAGGGCCTAAACCAAGTTCTAGCCCACTCCCTAGCTTCTTTTCTTATGCCTTTGAGTAAAACTGGTTAGTCAGAAAAGGGCTAAAGACTCCTTCGGATTGTTGGCTCTTAGAGATTCACTCAATCTTCTTCTCGCAACGTCCCCAACTGAACATCACAGCCGTGGTGCTCGCCCATCGGCATGCAACGGCGTGGATGAACAGGTTGCAGCCAGGAAAAAATTAAAAGTTTAGAGAACGGTAAACCATCTTGTGGCATCTTAATATGTCAGGTAGCCCTCGACTTACAACCACCATCGGAACCAGAATTCCTATTGCTAAGTGAGGCGGTTGTTAAGGGAACCGCACCCTGTTTTATTAGCTACTTTCCCATGGTTCTTAAACAAATCACTGCAGTTGTTAAGTGAATTGCACGGCCGTTAAGTGAATCCGGCTTCTGCCATTGATTTTGCTTGTTGGAAGGTGGCTGGGAAGGTTGCAAATGGCGATCGCCTGACCCTGCAACTATCGTAAATACGAGCTGGTTGCCAAATGCCCACATTTTAAAAACTTGACCACAGGGATGCTGCCATGGTTGTTAAGTGCGAGTACTGGTTGTAAGTCACTTTTTTCAGTGCCATTGTACCTTTGAACAGTCACTAAATGAAATGGTTGTAAATTGAGGATTACCTGTAGTCCCCACATGTCTGGGCTTTGGGCTGCTAAGGAACAGCTCCTCCCTGGCACTCTGGAGCCCCATATCCCTGATGTGCCCATTAAATGTGGGGGGATGGCAGGAGTGAAAAAGGGAAAAGGAGGAGGAAAATAAAGACCAGCAAGCAGTGAATTTAGCAGATATACTCTGTATGTTCTCAGACCCATTTTTCCTGGTTCAAGGTATATTCCAGAATGGATATTATTTCCTTATAATGGGGGGAAGATCAGGAATAAAGTAACATTTGGTTTCATTAATCTAAAATAAACATGGGTGCATGGGAACCCGTATCTGGCCTCAAACTGGCAGGGCTGGATTTTCAACCGTGACACCCAAGTCATGCAAATAGTGAGCAAACCTCATGGCTGGGTATTAATAGACACTCTATTTTCTGCTAGATGATTTACATTCACAAATCACATATACCACCCTTGGAAACATCCAAAAGAACAAGTGAAACAATGGAACAAAAAAAGCTGTGGCCATGGGTTCCTGGAGGTTCCCCCCCCCAACGCACATGGAAAAAGATATGCTTTGAAGAGCATATCTGCTGTCAAAAGTGTTGATTGCTTTCCTATGGTTGCGCTGCAGAAATGGAGAGGAAATCCAGATTTTTCTTCTGGGTTTTCCCCCCTTCGTTGCAGAGTTTCTCAACCTCAGCAGCTTTAAGACGGGTGGACTTCAACCTTGACAACTTTAAGATGGGTGGACTTCAGCTCCCAGAATTCCCCAGCCAGCTTGAAGTCCCCACATCTTAAAGGTGCTGAGGTTGAGAAACACCCCTGCAGCTTATTCAAAAGAAAGCCCATTAAGAGGAAAAGCTTGCAGACCGCTCTTTGCCTCGATGGCCTTGTGGCTCCGACACGCAGAATCTCTCAGAAACTCCAGTGCTGAGGGCAAGTAGCGAGGAGGCTACCCCACGGTTCCTCTGCCCCTAAACTTCCCACAAAGATCCGCCTGGAGCTGGTGGAGATCGCACACCAGGCACAGCACATCTTCATCCCAGTGATGAACTCCAGAGCTGCGATTCATTGCGAGAACCACGGGGAAAAACGAAGAGGAACAACAGACAGGTGGTGGTGGTTGTTATCGTTGCAACTAGTGGAACTCAGCCCTGTTCCCTAATTCCAGATCCGCGCAAGAAAACAACACGACGCGGTGCAGGTTGGGCCAGTTGGGTGCTCATGTCTTGAGGTTGCCGGGCGTCTTCGGAGCTGCGATTGCAAGCCGGCTTGTTCCGTTCGTGGCAAAGGTGCTTCATCTCACCTGGCCGAGATCGCAGTTTTTCATCTGCCAGGGAAGCACAGGATGGTTCCCCCCCGGCTCTAATCCTGCTTAGATCCAAAGACGTTCGAAGGGGACGCTTTTCAGGCCGTCCGCAATTGGTTGCTCACACTGCAGGCTGATTCTTTCGCCGTGCTCGGCCGCGCGCTTCTTATTTCATCCAGTGGACTTTATTTGGTTTTTATCTCTTTTATCGTAACCCGCCTGGAGTCGTGTATAGAGACGGGTGGCGATACAACTCGATAAAAATAAAAAAATAAAAACTGGACCACTTGTCCAGGCCTGGCGGGGGGAACCGGTCGAAATGGGTGGCAACCTCCGCTGCAGCCAGAGTCGAGGGATGAGCAACCTGGAATGCCGCGTGCCAGACATTAGATTTGGTTGGGTGAATCATGCCTGCTGGAACGGCGGGGAGCTGGGTGGAGGGTTTGAGGGGGGGGTACAACCAATGGCTGGCGGGGAGGGAAGACTGAACTGATCTTTCGGGCTTCCGATGGAAGGGAGGTGAAGACTTGCTCCGATTCTTTTCCCCTGGGAGAGGCGGATTCGCATCGGTGCTCTCCTTGTCCCTACTAAGACGCAGAAGTGGTCCAGCCCTGTGCAGGGGAGCCAAAGCCGACCGTTTCTCCCTGCTGGGTTTGCAAAATGCCCCGAGCATGTGTCTAGCGCAACGCAGAGCAAGTGTCTCCAGAAAGATGACGCTCTTAGCATGAAAAAGAAGCCTGGCGGATGGATCTGGGGGGTGGGGGGGGACTCAGAATCCAAATTTGGAAGGTTTCTGCATGAGACTAACCGAAGCAACCCAAAATGGCAAAATGCTGGATGTTCGATTCTGAGGTTCCCTGGCTTGGATGCCACTTAAAAAGTGCCCTGGGAATGAATGGATCGGCGTACAGCCTGGATGGGAGACCGCAAGGCGGTCTCTGCTAGAAGCGAGCCAAGAGAAGGCGACCGGTAGTCCTCGACTTACGACCACAGTCAGGAGTGGAACCTCCATTAGTAAGTGAAGTGGTTGTTAAGTGGGATTGTGACCACTTTTGCAACCTTTTTCAAGAGTCGTTAAGTGAACTGTGGTTGTTGAGTGAATCCAGCTTCCTCCATTGACTTTGTGTTGGAAGCTGGATGGGAAGGTTGCAAATAACGATCCCGTGACCCAGGATGCTGCATCTGTCATAAATGTGAGCAGGTTGCCAAGTGCCTGAATTGCAGTCACATGACACCGGGGACACTGCAACGGTCATAGGTGTGAAGATCGGACACAAGTCACTTTTTTCAGCACCATCATAACTTCAAATGGTCACCAAACAAATGGTTGTAAATTGAGGACTGCCTGTAAGGCCAACTATTTCCATCTTGTTGCCCCACACTGATTTAGATGCATTGATGCAGTTGCTAGATTTCAGTCCTATTGATGTCCAGAGGTGGATTTTGGATTCTTTTGAGTAATGTAGATGGGAGATGTCTACCCCAAGGGGGTCAGAGCCGGTTTCTGAAAAAGTGGGTGAGGCAAGTGGGGGAAAGAAATAATGCGATATTTCCTGCCTGGGGATGGGAACAGATTCAGGCTCTGGGCGTGGGCAGAGTTCTCGCGCTCTGCCTCTTCCCCCCATCTCCTTAGAGAGGAACAAGAGGCCCCCGGATGAACTTTGGGCTTCTTCCCACTGTGGCACTTCGGTTTCTCAAGCCCTGGAATTTGTCCCTCATTCCTCAAGGGTTAAACTTCGGCTTCGCAGGCCGGATCTTTTCCGACTGATTTATCGTACAACCCCAGCGGTCCCCCTTCCTCCCTCCAAGCCATAAACCCTCCCTTTCCAATGTCCTGCGCATCGTGGGTGGGTAGGGATGATGGGCTTATTTTCACAAGCTCCAGGGGGTGGCCAGACTCATTTGTCAGCCCTTGAGAATCGGGCTGGAGTCGCACCACACTTTGGGCCACTTTTGCTGGCATCAGCTGGAAATAAATTGTTTAGTTTTCTGGTTTTGCACGGTACATGGGACCTTCAGAGTGAGCTGGGTTTAGACTGCATGCAGAATGCAGGGAGATGTTCCTCAGCAGTGCATAACGAATACATGTTGTGACAGTTGTGAAGGGTGGGAGATCGATCCTTCCTTCCTTCCTTCCTTCCTTCCTTCCTTCCTTCCTTCCTTCTGCAACTTCAAGATGTATGGACTTCAGTTCCCAGCATTCCCCAGTCAGATTGCTTGATTCCAGTGATCAAGAAACTTAACTCCGTAAAGTTCATTTGTGCTGGTTAGAAATGCATAAAAAAAGAAGTAAAATTTCAGCAGCTGAATTTCTGCCATAAAAGCAGGTGTGGAAGTTTAGGGGCAAAACTAGGAGTCTTTCAGCTGCTCAACAAATAAAGTTAGACAGCCAACTAATAGCGAAGGATCCTGGGAGCTGTAGTTCTGCCCAATTTGGGCCACCGTCACCTCTGTTAGCCTTTCAGGGTAGATCAGATTCGGAAACCAAAATCCTGCAAGCTCATTCTACTTCGGTTATTGTAAGAGAATCTTGCAGGTCTGACTGCAGTTCGCCCCCCTCCCTTTATCTTCAGGAGAACTAGGAGGGTCTTGGCGGAGACGCTTTCTCAAATTATACTCCAGACTCAAGTTTCATTTACCTCTCCGCTGGCTCTTTCTCCTGTCCCACAAGGCCATTTTCTCTTTTCACTACCTCTCGCCCTCTATTGTGCAACATGCTGCAACTGTTCGAAATGGCCATTAGGTGGCAGCAAAGAGTCAGGGACATCCACATCTCTATGCTGCCTCCATTGGTCATCTGAATTTTTGCAGCCCAGATCTGGGATTTCTACCAAGGCAAAGAGCACATTCAGAGTCTCTTGACGTTTTGTGAGGTGGACTCTGTTCTGTCCTGGTCCACCCTGCATTTCTGCGAGGTGCCATGCCATACCAGAGCCATCATTAGATGGGTACGGCTGGCGTCATGCAGGATTGAGAAGCATGTACAATTGCAGCCAACCAGATTGAAATGCCACTGTTCCCTCTGGAATAAGAGCCAGTTTGGTCTAGTGGTTAATGCATCGGGCTAGAAACTGGCAGACGGTGAGTTCTCATCCCAACTTAGCCATGAAAGCCAGCAGGGTGACCATGAGGCAGCCCCATTCTCTTAGCCCTAGGAAGAAACAGGCAATGGCAAACCACTTCCCAAAAAAACTTGCCAAGAAAGCTGCAGGGACCACACCAGGCAATTGCCAGGAGAATATATGTAGCTAAGGGACTGCAGAGACCTTGGTACTCTCTGACTTGGTTGTTTGTTTGCAAATGTTTCATTACCCAACTAGATTATATCATCAGTGCAAATGAATGTGGACTTTGCTTCCTGTTTATATATACTGTATAGTAGTTTGCCCTGCCAGGGTTGATAGGAGGTGGTTTTCTTCCTGGTAGTTCCTCAATTAGGGTATTATTTTCTGCTATATTGTTTTTGTCAGATGTTAATCCCTGCTTATCTGGATGTTAGTTGCTAGAAAGGATGTGTTCTAGCCTTTTGGTTACCTTCTTAGCTTTTTTAATATCTCTTTTGAATGGTGTGTAAATGTGGTTGATCTCTATGTATCTGTTGATGGCTGAGCTGTCTGAATGCCAAGCTTCGAGGAATTTCCTAGCGTATTTAGCTTGGTCTAGGATGCTCACAGTTTCCCAGCTGAATCTACAGTTGAGTTTGTCCCATGTGTTGTGAGATTCAGGAGTTTTCATCATGTCTTCTGACTACTAGTTGGTGTGCATGGATGTGCTCTGCTCATCTTCTGCCTATGACAGTCCATAGGCCAGGCATGTCCAACCTTGGCAACTTTAAGATGTGTGCACTTCAACTCCCAGAATTCCTCAGCCAGCACAGTGTAGATGCCAAGGCTGGACATGCCTGGTTTAAATAAATCTATTATCTCCAGTTCAGATATTGAGAAATTTGGTTTAATTTTACAGAATGTGTCTTAGTTTCTAGCTAATTTTAGCTAAATTAAACTTGGTTGATATGGGTATAGCTGGCTGTGGAATTCTGAGAGGTGAAGGAAATGACTCCTGATTTTCTTTTGGGTCTTTTGGTTTAACCTAAGATGTTTTGGAGGGCTTTATTTGGTTTATGTGCTACAGTGTGCCATGTGCTTGTAATGGTAGTTTCTGAGATGTTTTAGATGTATGGCTTGTGTTGGTTGTCTGTGGTGAGTTGATGATTAGGCACATTTTGATAAAGTTGTGTGAGTATCCATTCTGTTGGAAGGTGTTGTATATGTTGTGTGTTTCCCTTTTCTGGTGTTCTGGATTGCTGCAGTGCGTTTGACCATACAACTGGGACCAACAACTTGGTTGTTAAGTGAAGCGGTTGCTAAGCTAAACCTTTACCGTGCTTACAATTTTACTTCGGCTTTCCTTTGCTTTATAGACCTGCCAAGGTCATATATGCAAGGAGTGGTTGCAAAGTTACTTTGTGCATCGCCATCGTAACTGTGAATGGTTACTAAACAAGGCAGTCACTAAATGAGGATGCTTAGTGTACAGGATTTGCCTGTACAGGCAAATCCTCCAGATCAAGTTGATATGGGGACTTGAGAGCTAAACCTCTAGTTACTGTTGTGATGTTGTACCTCCCCTTCTCCTGATCTGAGGACTTCAACCCTCTTGTTTCCTTCCAGCTGGATACTTCCAAGAAAATCCTTCCAATCTGACCTCTTCTGTGGGGAAGGACGTGAAACTCTTCTGCACTGTCCTTGCCTTGGGTGAGGCACCGGAGATCAACTGGCTGAGAGATGGTGTGGCCTTGGAATTTGCTGATAGCAACCAGGTCCAGGTACCTTTGGAAGAAGACGAATGGATGACCACCAGCGAATTGAGGTGAGCACCCAGCAGCATCTTTGGCTCCGATGGGAGCCAATTGACCAATATCTTGAAAGCTCCATAGAGAAGATCGTTCTCACTGATTTTGGATGGAGTACTTAGCTCTCATGTGAATATCTTGGTTTATGCTCAGCGTATTGTAGTTAGCAAATTAGGGTTTAAGCCTTGGCATGGTGTATGAATATCACCCATTGCTGCTTCTTTCAGAATATTTCAAGATAAGGGTTGATGGGACTTTCCAGGAGACTAATAAATGTTTGGAGGTCAAAAAGGCTCAATAAATGTCTTGGGCTCAATAAGTGGTGGATTAATATGGAAGGCCGATCAGGATCGATTAATCCTTTGGCGTCTCTGTAAAGCTTCTTGTGCTCCCTAATATCGAACGTGAGGTGGCCGGTGGTGAGATGTGTGACCCAGGGTTGGAGAGCCTGCTGCCAGCAAGACCGGCCTTGAGTAGCCTCTATTATTTGATGCTTTATTGCACAGCCAGCCAGATGTTTAGACTGGATTTGTGTGAGGTTTGAAAGGAAATGGCCCAGACCAAAGTAGTTTCTGTTCTACAGTTTAATAGGTGTTTCAAGGTTATAAGAATTTCTCTTCCTGCCCACCTAAACTTCTGACCTTGGCAGAGAAACTAGCGGTCCTCACAGGGGTTGGCCTTCCTGCGCTTGATCGTGCGTAATGACTCTAGGCTGCTCCCCCTCTTCACACAGGCGTCAGTCCTTGTTTCCCCCCTGATGTGGCGTTTTTGTCCACCTCTGGAGTCCTTCTCAAGGACCTGCAATCGGCAGATGTTGATGTTTGACACTATTTAAGCTACCATCACAGGATGTAAGCTGTTCCTAGTAAAGTTGCCTTTTGCAACTGACTGTTGCTTGGATGGCAGCTTTCCTGCACATGAACAGGTCCTTCTTTACCTTGTGGAAATGGGGGGTGTCTGGCTTCCTGGCTGGCTGGGGAGGGGGTGGCTTGAAGACCGCTAGCTGGCCCGAGACGGTTTAATATGGCTCATGTGGAAATATTTTTTCCAGTTCCTTAATGGCAGAGCTGGACATTTGGGTGGAAGTCCAAGCTGGCTGGTGCCTTTTGCACCACATAGTTTCTCCTGCTCTCTGGACCCACAGGCCCAAGTCACATGGGGTGGGGACACTCACTGGAGCCTGTAAGGAGTATATGTATGTGTGTGCGCACAACTGTTCACTCTTGGCAGTGAAGCCTGGAAAAAGCAGCTTGGTTGGGTGGCACTGCTTTCCCCTGCCTCTCTCCTTGTGACAATTTTATTGGGGTTTAGTATTTTAGGCTCAGAGACCAGGGTTGGGGTTCCCTCAGCACCCTAAACCTGAATGTGGCTTGACTGGTTTACAGTATAGCATCAAGTATGAACCAAGCCTCGTTCGTAAACCACCTTTCAGGGCAGTGAGTGAGTTCAGCCGTTGCGTGAGTGTAATTCTCTCTGAGCTAGTGCTTCTTCAAACGTTCCTTCATTACCCAAAACCTCTTATCAGAAAGTCTTGCCAAACTTCGAGGCCGATCATAAGTCCCTTCCTTCAGCACCATGGCACCTTCGAACAGTTGTTGTCCAAATGGACGTAACTGGAGGACTACCCTCATTATAAAAAACAGTATCACCAAATCATCTTTATGTCACTTCAACTAATTACCATTGGTAATTCCATTGTTATTCATCTTAATAGGGATACTTTGGGAGATTTCGGAATATATTTCAGTACGCATGGCAATCTCTAAGTGAGTTTTAATGTCCCTGTTGGGATGGACCCCGGGTTTGGGTGTTGTTCCCCAAAGAAGAATCACTTTTACCCAAATTTGGGTAATTCCTGCCTTCTTCCGCTCTGAATCTTTTACAATGGATCTTCTTTCAAAGCCCACGAGGGATAGAAATTTGGTTTTTAAGCAGAAGCTAATAACTCACTACAGGGTGAGCCTATCATGCCAAATTACCCCACCAGGCTGTTAAAACCTTTCAGAACGGAGATGCGCACCCTGATTACGTCTTACAGGGCACAGCAGATCTTTCATGCCCGATCAGCTCACAGCTGGTGCCCCAGTCCGTTCTCTCCCCTCTTTGATTTCCCGGGTCCATATTTGGGCTCCTCTTGGTCCCAAAATGTCGCATGGCTGGTTCAGATCGATGGGTCCCGAAGTCTGGAGGGTCTGGGAAGCGCTCGAGTCTTTGACGTTTCGAGGATGAAATTCCCCTAATCACCAATTTGCCCGTCTGAGGACGAGTCTCAGAAACGAACCCTTGAGATCCCACCAGGCACGTGGCACGGATGGGGGCTGCGCAGCCTTGGGCCGACTTGGCTTTGTTTGCTCCGGAGGGTCAGTAAATCTGTGGTTGCTGTTTTCCTTCACTTAGTTTCTTTTTCTTGCTGGGTTTCCCCCCTTCACTTAGTTTCTTTTTCTTGCTGGGGCGGGGGGGGGGGGCTTGCTTTGGGGAAAAAAAGATCCGCGTTTGGCTCAGCTGTGATGAAGAGCAGGGGAAATGTCGTATCGCTGAAAGGAGCGCAGGCAACAGTTTTCGGGAACTCCTGTGATACAAACTTGCCAGCAAGCAGAACCGATACTTGGCTTCTCTGCTGACCTTGCAGCGGGACAAAGAGGCAGCGGGTCACCCGGAGGAAGGACACGAAAGAGGAAAGAGCCCTGACTTC
Organism: Acrochordus granulatus; assembly: GCA_032468055.1. Lineage (NCBI taxonomy): Eukaryota > Metazoa > Chordata > Lepidosauria > Squamata > Acrochordidae > Acrochordus > Acrochordus granulatus. Next base: position 233,868 of record JANHZU010011054.1, on the reverse strand, counting down.
AAACCAGTTCGAAGCTGCTGACCTTGCCCTGATGCTAAATGCTGACCTGCTCAAAAAGAAAAAGGAAAAAGCCTCGAAAAGTTTCCCTGCGAACCGCATCCCCCGCCCTGCATCAGACTGCAGCTGCATCGTCTCTGATTGGCTTCTCCGATTGGCTTCGTCGGCCTTGCACTGGCTGCAGCTGTGGGGAGGGGCATCTTCAAGGAAGGTCAAAAAAGTCAAGATGGAACCACAGCCAGGCAATCGAAATCCGTCATCGTTGTAGCACGCATCACAGCCGCTTGGGTTAAGACAGGCATCGGACCTCGGCTGTTTTGAGATGCGTGGACTTCAGCTCCCAGAATTCCTCAGCCAGCAGAGCTGAGGAGGTTAGGGTCGTAAGTACTGATGGTCCTTAAGCGGGTCATCACGGGACTGCGCCCGAATTGATGACCTTTTTGGAGCTGGTTGTTAAGCGAACGTGGCGGTCGCAAAGGCGAACATTGCAGTCATTAAGCAAACCCATCAAACTCGAAGTAAACGCCAGTTTCTGGCCAAAAAAAGGTCAAAAGTCACAGTCATGTGACCACAAGACGCTGCAAACGGCTGTAAATGTGGGCCGTTTGCCAAGCACCCAAAACGCGATCACAGGACCGTGTAGGTGTGTTCTTTGGCTGTCAGAACTTTGCATTGTAAGTACCTTTCGGGGTTCATCGTAATTTCAAATGGTCGCCAAGCGACTGGTCGTAAGTCGATGACTCCCTGCATCGACTGTTTTATTCAAAGGCAAAATATTTCATAAGCTTCAGCTGACTTCTCTGCGCATCTGACGAAGTGAGCTGTCGTTTGTGAAAGTTGTGCATAAAACATGTTGGTGGGAAAAACTATTACCAGGTTTTTTTTAAACCACAAGAAACGTACGACTTTGCACTTCGAGCTGATGTAAATCCGAGTCCGATCAGGAGAAATATTCATTTGGGAGAGTTCCTTTGGGCGAATTCAGCCACTCTGCGCATCTCATGGCACCTTATGCTTTTGAATGAAACGTGTTAGCTGGAAGAAGAGGCTCCCAGGTTCATTTGGACTGCCTAGCTGGGGAATTCTGGGAGTTGAAGGCACACATGTCAAAGGTGCCGAGGTTGAGACACGCTGATTTAGGTGGTGAACCGGCTCAGGCGTGGACTTTGCCTGCACCAAGTCTTGTGGGCAACACAGTCTTTGCTCCGAGTCTCTTTGCTGACCAACATCCGCATCTCTTCCACCCACCTACCCCATCTCCCTCCCAGCATCCCCTCCCTGCAGCTTTCCGACATGGGAAATTACCAGTGTGCGGCCTCGGTGAACGGATCCGAAATCTTCTCCGAAGAAGCTCACCTGAAGTTGGAAGGTAAACAGAATATGGGGGCGATTCCTCGGCAGAGACCCGGGGAGGCGCAGCCACGCTCAGAAATTGGGAGCCTTTTGCACTGTTGGCCTCAAGGAACAGTCAGCACGAATGGCCACAGATTCGATTCCCTTTGAGGAATGTATTATTTATCTATTATTCTGGGGCTTTGTTCTCTAACAGGGCTAGAGAGTGCTGGGTTGAGGGACCTTATAAAGCCCCTCAGGAGGTCTGCGCTATTGACCTAGGCAGTGCTTTTCAACCTTGGCAGCTTTAAGATGTGGGGAATTCTGGGAGTTGAACTCTCCACATCTTCAAGCTGCCAAGGTTGAAAAGCACTGGATTCCTATATCAGAGTTAGCCAAGATGGATATTGTTGACCAAGACATTCTGGTTTGGCTCACACCCAAAGCCAAGGCGTAGTGCCCTTTGTCTTATGTGAACCAACTCATCATGTCTTAGCATTACCATCAGGGTTTCTTTAACAGATCGTGGTTTAGCGCCACGTAAACTAGGCAGCCCTCCGTTTGTCTGTTCAAGCAGTTTCTTCTCTCTTGGCCAGGTCTCCCCTTTTTCTCTGATGAACCCCAGGATCTGGAGATCACTGCTAATACCCCGTTCAACCTCAGCTGTGGAGCTCAGGGACCCCCTGAACCTGTCTTGGTGATCTGGTTGCAGGACAGCGCTCCCCTCAACTCCTTGGCAGATCCCTTGGCACAGACCCCTTCCGTGCTGAGGGTGAAAGGTGAGTCGGTTCATGCTACGCCCAGTTCTGCTCAGAAACTGGCACCGCTGAACATGTTTCGTAAGGCAACTGCTGCCAAGGATGAGGCTGAATTCTCACCCAGGATAGTCGAGATGACACTCATGCTCAACCACAGGTAATCCTCAACTTACAGTCGTTCATTTAGCGACTGTTCAAAGTAACAGCGGCACAGAAAAAAGTGACTTACAGCCAGTCCTCACACTTACGACCGTTGCAGCATTCCCTATAGTCACGTGATCAAAATTTGGGCACTTGGCAATCAGCATGTATTTTTGACGGTTGCAGTGTCCCAGGGTCATGTGATCGCCATTTGAGACCTTCCCAGCTGGTTTCCAACAGGCAAAATCAATGGGGGAAGCCAGATTCACTTAATAACTGTGGGAAAAATGGTCATAAGATTGGGTATGACTCACTTAACGACTTCCTTGCCTAGCAATGAAAATCCTGTCCCCGATTGTGGTTATAAGTTGAGGATTACCTGTAAATGATTCAGGAGCATTCAGGTGCCCAGCAGTTCCCACTCCAAGACGATTATTCCCCAAATTAAGTGTGTGCGTGTGTGCGTGCATGTGCATGCACCGGGGAACGAGAAGTCCATGACAGATTTGGTATTTTGCACTTTTAGTTGATCATATGTATGATCAACATACATATCTGATGCGCTTCTGTGACATCACTGCACATCAGCCAAAGGACGCAAAAGACACGGTTCGTGCTTGTGCATGATGATGCCACGATTGGTGCGACAAGCCTCTGGGTCCCTTGTCAACTTTCCCGAACTTTCCTGGGTCTGGCGATTCCAAAACTGTCTCGCACACTTCTTCTTCGTCATCCTCAAGTTCCAGCTGACTTCAGGGGAGGCTGAGCTGCAGTGAGACCCAGGTTTCCAAGCGTCCGACAACTTGCAACGGTCGCTTAACAGGCGGTCACTGAACGGAGAGGAATGGCTTGCTCATCAGTCCTGCAGTTTTTCCTCTCCTGCCCTTTCCCTCCCCTCCTGCCTACCCACCGACCCGCCTTCTGCAGATTAGCAGGACGCTTGCACAGGGCACAAGGGTGAAGCCAAGAACATCCCGTCTTTCCCTTCTGCTTTATCCCACAAACCGTGGTTCAGAAAATCACGAGTTAGGATGGTGTGCCGCTCCCACTGGTCCCTTGCAAGTGCGGCCTTTGAGTCCCAAAGCTGGCTAGGTTCCTCAGCACCCAGAGATGCTGGCGGCCCCCCAATGCGGCTCGTTGGTTTGCGGCTTTGTGTGCTGCCCGCAGCCAGTCGGGGCCGTTTCTCGTGTTCAACAAAACAGACGGGCCACTTCCCTCAGCAGCCCATTCTTCGGGCTTTTGTTTCACTTGCTCCAGCCTCCAGGGTTGAACATAACTGTGGGGCTGAAAGCAGGAGGAATCGTGGCTCACAAGAGCCTTTGTCATCCCCTCGCCGCCCGCCCCAGGCTTTCATCGCCCGCCTTTTGCGTATCTGGCAGCGAAGCCATGAAGACAGTTCTTTCTTCTGCGCTCCGCTGCATTGGCTGCAAAGAGGCACTTGGAGTTCCCACCAGCCGGCATCAGCAGAAAGGGGGCTCAGCGGTGCACGGAGACCCCTTTCCTCTCCCTTCATTCAGCCTCCTCCAGGGCCCTCTTTCCCCCTCCAGGGTGACACGTCCTTGTTCTTTGTCTCCCGTCCCCTCCTCTGAAGGTCTGGCTTGTCCCCAACCTGCAGCGTCCTTTGTCCTCTTTTCTATGGAGAGGGCCGATTCCCTGCACGGTTCGGCTGGGGAGGGGTCCGCTCCAGGCGTGGGAACCGGCCGGGCCAAGGTTACCAAAGACCGTTGGGCAGTTGGCAGGCAGAGGACCTGGGCTTATCTGCCTGCCTGCCCGCCTGCTGCAAAGACGCAGGAAGAAGAAGAGCTGTGTGATACCGCCAGATGTTCTGGAGAAGTCTGACCGCCCTCCGAAGCCTTGCTGGGGGGGTCCGAAGGGGCAAAAGCTGGAGGGATTTATTGGCAGCGAGAAGGGTGTGAAGAAGGAAGGACGCGCAAGGCCGGGTGGTGCCTCGAATCACGCAGCGCCCGGGAGGGAGGACCATGCCTCTTATTTTTTATCGCTACTTTTTTATTGGGAGTCGTCACGTGGCATCCTCCCTGCCCACCCTCCCTCCCCCAAAATGCTGGCAGAGGAGCGTTCCTCCTTCCTCTCCTTTCCTCTGCGACGACCCTTGTGAGATTGCCGTCTCCAGAGCGAGGGCGTAGGGGCGACATGAACCTCTTCCGCTGCAGAAATGCCAGCTTTTGATTCCCCCGCCCGGCCCCTTCGCTGACCCTTATGAGCAGCTGGGAAGAGGGCTGTAAGCCCCCCTCCCTTTCCAGGAACTTAACCATGATCGCCTTCTGCCTGGACAAACCAGGGTAGCATCCTCACGCCGTAGCAACTGATTAGCATGCAAACTTCCTTGGACGCATCCCTTGGCAAGGGAGCACTCTTGTGGAAAGAGGGACAGAGGATGGGTGGGCGAGTGGGTGTCCCAGCCCATTTGGCAACTCCGCACAAGCCCCAAAAACCTTCCTTCCGCTTCCAGGGGTGTCTTGGTTAGTCGCTGCTGAAAGAAATCTGTTTGAGTATGTTCAGAGATGCTTCCCCCTTTCCTCTTCACACGGTAAGATTCGGTCCCCCCCTCGATAAAACTGTCAGTCCCAGAGCCAAATTTGGCCTTGGCAGAAGTCCAGGCCATGGCAGCCCTTGCCAGGGCTGGGTGGCATCAAAGACACCCTCCAGCTGTTTGGTTGCCTGAGGCTCAGTCCTTCACATCTTCTGCTTCCCCTGGCTTTGCCCAAGAACCCGAGTTTTCTCCGCCATTCGTGAGTTTCTTTATTAGATTTTTATCCCGCCTTTATCACTTTATGAGTCACTCAAGATGGTGAACATACCTAACACTCTCTCCTCCTCCTATTTTTCCGCACAACAACCCTGCAAGGCCGGTTGGGTTGAAAGCAAGTGATGGGACCAAAGTCACCCAGCTGTCTTCACGCCTGCGGCAGGACTAGAACTCCCCACTCCTGGTTTCTAGGCGGGCACCTTCGCCACGACCCCAAGCTGGCCCTTCGCCACCAGAAGCAGAGAAGCCATTTCCCCCCAAAGGCAGATCTTCGGCACTCTGCTAGTGACTTCCGTTCGTGCTGAACGGAGCCGCAGTGACTTTCCCTGGGTCTCCCCGGGCTGCCTGCGCCGATGAAGGAAAGCCCCCGATCCTTCTTAACCTAAGAGAGCCGCGTGCTTAACGGCTGAGTCCCTCCAGGTCTGTTCTCCCTACTCCCAGGCCCTGACCCACCTGGCCTGGCTCGCCTCCCTCTTTGTCCACAGCTTGAACGACCAAGGCCATTCTCCCGTCCCTCCCCTGTCTCAGCTGGGGCACTTTGGGTTGAAAACAAGTCGCTGACGCAGCTGATGCCGGCCACTGTGGGTTCCTGCTTTGACCACAACTCCCCCACGTCCTGACGATTGGGCAATTGTAGAGAGCTCCAAGCAGATGCCTGGAGAACTGGAAGCAGCCCGGGAGGATGGCTGTGGTTGGGAGCATTCCTCATCCCCTTTACTCGGCATCTTCTTTGAGGTCCTAGGTCGTCTTTGTAGCAGTAAGGCCACAACGTGATCTTGAGTACGCAGCCTTGAGACAAAGCTCCATTGAGCCTGACAGGGCTGGCGTGCCAAGGACTGGGCAGTCACTGCTCCTAAGGGAGGGTGCTGAGTCGACAGTGCTGCTGCGGCCCTTCTGGGCTACAAGGAAAATGTCAAGTCTCTTTCGAACGGAATTCCACCCTTGGGAATCTCATGACTGCGGACCGCGCGGTTTTCTTGGAAGAAAAGCGCTTTCCTGTTGACGTCTCCCAAGGTGCTTTCTGCAGCTTCCAGTCTGGTCTGACAGCCTTTGAGGGAGGCCAAGTCAAGAAACTGACACCAGCGGGGTTCCAGGAATGCTGCCTCATTGTTGTAACAGTCTTAGCAACTTTAAGATGTGTGGGCCTCAACTCCCAGAATCCGCACATCTCGAAGTTGCATGATGGCTGGGGAATTCTGGGAGTTGAACTCCACAATCTTAAAACTGCTAAGGTTGAAAACCACTGTTGTAAAGTATAGTAACAGAGCCTTGTGAGAAGCAAAATCTTGAGTCTCCGTCCCATCTTATGCTGAACAGAATCAAGGCGGGGTTATTTCATATCTTCCTGAAGCTCTCTAAATACATCCTGGTGGTCTCCTTTCCAAAAACATCCAGTCTGACTTAGCTCCTTCAGGATCAGCCAAGGTCCTTTTGATGTTGCCCCTTACTGTGGACCTCGGCAGCAGGACCCAAAGGGGTCTCCACTGCCTTCTTCTGAGACTTATCTTTCTCAATGATGTCCATAAAAACCAGGGGGGAGATTTGACAGCATCCTTGTATCTGCCATCTTGACTTATTTGACCATACCTGAGGATACCTCTATTGGGGGTTATAAGAACTGAAGCCAAGATTTCTAAAAGGCATCTCTCTCTCTCTCTCTCTCTCTCTCTTTCTCTACTCATAGCAACACACACCTGCACAGGGATGGGAGCCCGACTTTCCTTGAAAAGCAGAAGAGGAGAGTCCCTTTTGATTCTTTAGAAAGATGCGTGTCCCTCATGCAGTCAGACAGGTTTGAAAGGGTTTTGAAACCCTTCCCAAAGTAGAAAATAAAAGAAATTCCCCGAGCCAAACCTTCCCAGCCTTGTCAGACCTGTTGGACCAGAGGCAACCAGGGGACAAAACGAGACACGTTGCCCAGGAAGACGCAGGCACATCTCTCCTGCGGAAGACATTTCAGCTTGGAGATGGTCTTCCTCGTGCCCACCTTTTGCCCCTTCCCCTCTCCTTTTCTCTTCCTCCTCCAAGGGTGAGCTCAAACGCAGCTGGGTTCCTTTCCCTGGCAAGAGGAAGCTGCCTGGAGGCATGGGATGGGT
>JANHZU010011054.1:185069-209438 GCA_032468055.1 Acrochordus granulatus | reverse complement strand
CAGCGGGGCCAGGGGCCAACTTAAGAGCCGGAAGGGGGGAAGAAGCGCTCTTGTCTTCCTTCTGCCCCTTTGAAGCATTCTTAAGCGGGATCGCAGCGAAGCCCGGCCGAACGGATCCGGTGGTGGTGCACGAAAGCCTCTCGCCTCCACTTCTTTTGTGCTCTGGAGACAGTGGGGCTGGCACCCCCTCGATTTTTCCTACTGTCGGAGGAGCAAGTTTGCATTCTCACTGCTGGGGTCTCCAGATGGCCTGCTTCCCAGTTCTCAGCCGTAGGGCAGTGGAATGACTTGCAAAGGAGACCAAGTCTTTTATCCCAGTCCCGAAGGAAAAATCCTTGGGGCTGGGACAAGGCTCGCCAGCGCATAACAAGTGGTCGACTCATGGAGTTGTCGTATCGAGGTCTCCTGCCATCAGAGCGTCCCACTTTTCGCAACTGATGGAGCGACGGACGGATATTCTGCCAGCTCTCCTGAGCTTGAAATGGAAACCAGAAGGGTTGGCAGATGAAAAACTGCATTGTCTGGGAACGTCACGACTGGCAGAGATTTGGCTCGTGCAGTTGACTGTTTGTTGAACCCAGGGAGGCCCTGAAAGACTGGGAACCATCTGCAGAGCTACAGGCTTCCCGTTCCTGTTCTCAGAACCTCGACGTGGATTTACTGCTTGCAAATCTTTGTTTTTTTCCCCCTTGATTTATTGAGCGAAGCATAACTGACTGAGCTTGCCCTTTGAAGCAAGTCTGTAAGCCATAATACCTGGGCTCACACAGCATAATAAGCGTAACTAAACAAATTGCATCATGGTTTAGCGTGGATCAGCCACACCTCTTCTGAGGGTCCTCGGTGCTCTCTGAGCTTGGTGGTTTTCTTGCAGTTGTTTCATTACCCGACTAGGCAACATCATCAGTGCTAGAAGGGAGGAGGGCTTGCACTGTTTGTCAGCTCCACTCCCTTTCAGCACTGATGACGTTACCTAGTTGGGTGATGAAACGTCTGCAAGAAAACAACCAACTTCAGAGAGCACTGAGGACCCCAAAGTTCAACCCTGAGTTACCAATATTATCTTCTGTTGGTAACACCCTCTTCTGTCAGAGGGCATTCACAAATGTCCCCTCTCTCTCTCCTTAAGGAGTCTGTCTGCAGAACACAGAAAGTGAAGGATACCCCTCCCCGGTGGTGATCTTGCCATTCATGAAACATGGAGACCTGCACAGCTTCCTGCTATACTCCCGGCTCGGAGAGAATCCTGTGGTACGTAGAAATCCTGCAAGATCATTTATTCTTACCCCTGGAATGGTGGGCTCCATTCAGACAGTGGCTAATTCCAAGGAAATAAATCAGTTTTGCTGCAGCCAGGTGGGCTTTGAGAGCAGAGGCAGGAAGCCTGCAGAATTCTAGATGTTAAAGAACTACATCTGGAAGGAGAATTGCTTACCTCTGGGAAGCCAAGCTCATGCTACGGGGATCCGGGAGTATGCGGTTCAATTCCATCTGAAATCATAGTTATCCACGCTTCAAGCACTATAACGAAGCCGTACAGGCAGTCCTCAATTTACAACCATCTGCTTAGCGACCATTCAAAGTTACAACGGCACTCCAAAAAGTGATTTATAACTGGTCCTCACACTTCCAACCATTGCAACGTCTCCATAGTCACGCAATCAGAATTTGGGTGCTCGGCAATTGGCATATCTTTACAACAGTTGCAGGGTCCCGTGGTATTGCGATCGCCATTTGTGACCTTCCCAGTTCGTTTCCAACAAGCAAAGTCAACGAGGGAAGCCGGATTCACTTGAATCACGTAATAACTGCAGTAGTTTGCTTAAAAACCGTGCCAGAAAATGTCATACGAAAGGACACAACTCACTTAACAACTCCTCTTGCTTAGCGATGGAAGTTCTGATCCCATTTGTGGACATAAGTCGAGGACTAACTGTGGTTGGTTTCACACATGACACTGAAAGTTAGATCGTAAGGTTGCAGTAGCGCAAGATTGGCATAAGGCGGTGGCCTGCTTTGTAGAACATACACACAGCGGCTGTAGTTCTCGTAACACACTAAAGTACTGAAACCTACTTTCGCTAGTTGCGTGTATTGTGTGAAGGCGTCTTTTGTTTGACCCCAGCATCAGAATCCTCATGGAGGAGATGGAGCCAGTAGCCCAGTCCTTGTTGATGTCTCCTCTGATTTTGTTCTTCTTCCTTCACAGTACTTGCCCACGCAAACTCTCGTCAAGTTCATGGTAGACATTGCAAGTGGTATGGAATATCTCAGTAGCAAGAACTTCATTCATCGTGATCTTGCGGCCCGGAACTGCATGTGAGTATGTGCAGCGGGAGAACCCTGAGAAAGGAGGTGGGGAACGGGATCAGCAACTCAGCGCCACGAGGACCCATCTCAGGGTTCTGCAGCTCAGCACCGTCCAGATCTGGGGACCTCGGTTCTCAGGGTTTCCCAGCCATTGCTGAGAATTCTGGGAGGCGAAGTCCAGGTGGCCAGAAGGTTCCTGGGTTGGGCTGCTCATAGACCTAATTTAAGAGAAAACCTCGGAAATGCTAGAATATTTTATTATTCTCCTACAAGAACACGCAAAATGGCAGATCAGCAGGCCCGGAGGACAGGTGCGTCCAAACTTGGCAACCTTAAGGTGTGTGGACTTCAACTCCCAGAATTCCTCAGCCAGGAATTCTGGGAATTGAAGTCCACACATCTTAAAGTCGCCAAGCCTGGCGAACCACGCGGGGCCTTGTCTGAGGTGCTTTCTCAGATTACGCTCCTGGGCCGGACTCAGATTTCTTTGATCTGAGTGTCGCCGTGACGGAGCCTCGGCCTTGGGTTCCTCGGGGTCACCCTAACCCCTTCCTCCCGTTGTCTTCACTCTCGAAGCCTTTCCAGCACGAATCCTTTGCCTTCCCTCCACAGGCTAAACGAAAGCATGACGGCCTGTGTGGCTGATTTTGGCCTCTCCAAGAAGATCTACAATGGCGATTATTACCGCCAAGGCCGTATCTCCAAGATGCCGGTCAAGTGGATTGCCATCGAGAGCCTGGCGGATCGTGTTTACACCACCAAGAGCGATGTGGTGAGCCAACATCTCCCTCGTTCGCTTACCGGCCCGTAAATAGGGCTGACTCTTATTTCCCAAACTTGGGAACAAGCCTCCGTCTTCTTCCAGCACTGGGAGAATCTGGACTCCGTCTGGACCGCATTTCCTTCGGCCTCCCTTATATCCCTTCTTCTAATGTCTACCCTGCAGTGGTCATTTGGTGTCACCATGTGGGAAATTGCGACACGAGGCCAGACGCCCTATCCAGGGGTGGAAAACAGCGAAATTTACGACTACTTACGTCAAGGCAACCGTCTCAAGCAGCCGATCGACTGCCTCGATAGTCTGTAAGTACTGCCACCTTAGTTTCTCCTGCAGTCAGAAAACACAGGAGATCCCACCTCCCCATTTTGAGTACCAGGTTTGGGGTACCAGCTCCTATCTAAGGTTGCTGTGCCACTGCAAGAAACTTTGCAAAGAAAGCAGGAGGATGAATATAGTTGAGGTGAGAAGAGGTGACACAGCCAAAATCTGGAAGCCAGGGAAGGAAGAGCCCCTCCATTAATGCCATAAGTATGGCTGAAGTATTCAAGAATATGTTTGTACTCTGGACAAGCATTCAAAATGCCTTTCTGCAGTCCGTGGGGTTCTCACTTCCTGCATTTCTCAGCTACGTACGTCTTTACGATTACAGGTAGTCCTCGACTTAGGATCACAATTAGAACCAGAATTTCCATTGCTAAGCAAGGCGATTGTTAGGTGACTTGCACCCAAGTTTGCAGCCTTTTTTGCCATGGTTGTTGAACAAATCACTCCAGTTGTTAAGTGAATCACATAGCCGTTCAGTGAATCCAGGTTCCCCCATTGACTTTATTTGTTGAAAGCTAGCTGGGAAGGTATCAAATGCTGGTCTCTGGGATCTGCGACCATTGTAAATGCATGTCAGTCTCCAAGAGCGTCAACTTTTATCACACGACACTAGTGATGCTGCAGTGGTCATAATTGTGAGGACCAGTTGTCATTTTTTATAAGGTCTGTTGTAACTTTGAATGGTTACTAAGTGAATGCTTGTAAGTCGAGGACTATCTGTACAGTCCCAGTCATCAGAAATAAGTTCTCCATCTTCTTGTCCCTCCAGGTATGAGCTGATGATGAGCTGCTGGGCGCTGAATCCCCGGGATCGTCCCAGTTTTGAAATCCTGTGTCAGGATCTGGAGAAGACCTTCAAGTCACTCCCACCGGCCAAAGATCCTGAGGAGATCCTCTACGTCAATATGGATGATGGAGTGACCTCCACAGAAGCAGAGCTGGGTGCCGTTGGTGGCTTGGGCCCCGAGGAGGCACTGGCCAAGGAAAGCCAACTGCTGAAGGCCATGGTGACATCAGCTGAGGTCCATCCCCCACAGGCGATGGGCCGCTACGTGATGTGTCCCACTCCCAATGAGAACAGCCGGCTGTTGACCGAAGCCCTCAGCTGTGCCGCCACTGAAGAAGGTGCCTAAAAGGGAAGATCTGAGCTGGAGGGTAGAAGTTCCACGCTGCCCTGCCCCCCATCCTCCCCACCAGGAGGGGACTTCCAAAGACAAACCCCTCGAGACCCACACCCATCCTTTCCCCAAGGAATCAGCCTCCTGATTTTGCTGGCCGCTTTCCCTTTCTGGGATGCTAAAGGCCTGCCTTCCTTCCCTGGTCAGGTTGCGTGGGTCTCATCGCTACCTTCTCTTCCTATCTCAGCACAGCTCACAATCAGGCAAAACTGCAGATTCTGAGATGCAAAGACGGGAAGCGAAGGAGTCCTTCTCAGGACACAGTGGAGAGGGCTCGGGGACAACGTGGCGGGACAGAGGTGGCCCCTGTCCCCTCTCCCACTGCGAAAGGGAACACAGCCACCTGATCCCCTCTTTCCTGCCGGCCTTGCATCCCAATTGTCACCGTCTCCCTAATGAGTAGCAGGAGAGTGAGCTTTTGCCATTCTGTGTCATGTAGCAGCCTGATGTGCAAATCATTCTAAGCTGACTTGCTCAGTCCAAATTTACTGAACCAATCACAGTGTGTTGGACTCCCCAAAGCCATTTAGCCATAAACTATGGCCTTCAAACAATGGCTGGGTTCATCTGCTGTGCTCTGCCACTCTTCTCTGAGTGATGTCTGCCTTATTGGATGAACCCAGTTGCTTCTTACAACACTCTGAGCCATTGTTTGTCAACTTTAAGATGTGTAGACTTCCACTCCCAGAACTCCCCAGCCAGCATAGCTGGGAGTGGAAGTCCACACATCTTAAAGTTGCCAAGGTTGAGAAACATTGCTCTAAACCATAACTCATGGTTTAGAAACCCACAGTGGCTGGGTTCGTACAGCAAAGTAAGTCAAAGACACTTTATGGCATAATGTGAGATATGAACCCACATCTTAGCATAGGGTGTGAACCCAGTCATCCTGTCTGTGGAGCTTTGGGAAAAATTCTATCCACTAATTCCCCCATGAGTTGTCGATGAAGATTCTCAATCATCCAGGTAGAATTGTCTGGAGGTTGAACTGGACTTCTTTTCCTTTTGGCTCAAGACATTTTGCTGCTTATCCAACCCACTAATTCCTCCATGAGTTGCATTCACACAACACACTAAATAAGCTAAAGATCTATAGAGGTTGCATTCACACAAGCTGCCAAGCTTTGATTGTTTTAACCTAGGTGACAAGTTTGTGTATGTGTATATTAGTGGATTCAAACCATTTAGTGTAGTTTGTTTATAGTTCAGGGGAGCTGTGTGAATCCCTTCAAAGGTTAACTCAGTAACCAGATTAAGGGTGTTGTGTGAATGCAAGCAATATCCAAATCCAGGACTACTTTTTTATCCTGTGTCTCTCAATGGGAATAGTTTGTGCTTTCTCCCTCCAGCTCCCTGTTCCCTTCCTAGTTTCTCTTCCAGCTATTTATCACTGCCATAAATTCTCTGCTCATGACCCGTGAGTGCTTTGTACCAAGGGAAATGAAAAGAGGATCACCTTGAAGCCCAGGTTGGATAGAGCAGAGTAAATGTTTTTACCAAATGAACTTTTATGTCATAGCTCCTTCTCAAGAAACAATTTTGGCACCCACAGTTGGCTCCAGAAATTAATCCCAAGTGGAATATTCAGCCTGTGTCCACTCTCAAGACAATTTCATAGTTTCTGCAATAGTTTATGGGACTTTTGGAAAAACTTTCCAGCTGTAACTGAACAGTGTAAAACCTGATCTCTGGGAAACCCTCTGAGACCAAGGATCCTGCAAAGACAAGAGTCATACCCAAGTGGGAATCTCAGGATAATTAAAATGGATTTCCAAATCCTCTTGTCCTTCTCTGCTGGGAAGGGAAGGGGATTTTTGCAGGGCCTCTGTAGAAAACAGAAATAAACCCATCTGGATCAGCCAGGAAAAGCCCCAAAGGAAAAAAACACTCAGTTCCTGTTTCTTCCTGGCAAAACCTTTACCTTGAATAGCTGCAGAAGGATGGAAATAACCACTGGCACAGCTTTCTTCATCATCTTTTTGTTGTCCTGGGAAACACCCAGCTTGCAGGTTCTCTGTTGGTGACAACTTTATAAGCCAGCTTGAGTGTGTCTGAATGTGCCATTAAAGCAGGATTTCTCAGTTTTGGTAATTTGAAGGCCTATGGATTTCCATAACACTTCATTTCTCAGCCAGTGGCTAGGGAATTCTGGGAGTTGAAGTCCACAGGTCTTCAAGTTGCCAAGACTGAGAAATACTGCTTTAGGTGGCCCAAATATTTAAATGAGACAAACCATTTCTGCCCCATTTCTGTGGGCAGCAGCAAGTGCTGGACAGAAAGAAAATCAGCAGAGCTTTGTTTCAAATCCAGCTCCAGCCTGATGCTATAAAAAACTTTTCTCCATAACTTTGTGACTTTTTTTGGCACAAGAAATGCACAATTATCACTGATTTCCTCTGCACTGCCCAAAAGAGCAAAAGCGCATTGCATATAAGGCTGGCCTAGCCATAAACCACTGTGAATGTATGTTTTTTTTCTTTCTTACTCACAGGCTATCTGAACGAAGCGCGCTTTTCCCACACTGACTTTCAAAGAAACTTGTTTGGTGTGATTAATGCAGCAGTTTGTGTTGATGTGGTCTGCCCTGGAAGGCAATTTTTGCCAGCCTTCTGCCAATCTCTTCTTTTTTAGAAAAGCCATCAATCATTCCCTCCAATAAGTTGCAAAATAGCCCTTGCTTTTTTTATCTTTAATTCCTTGAATTAACATGCCTGAAGTTGCCAAAAAGGGGTAAGACAGTTGCTGGCCTCACTTGTGGTGAGTTTTGAGTGATCTGAAGGTTCACTGAAAGCTTTGTGTGCGCAAGGAATGAAAGCTGAATTTGGAGCATGGGAGAAAAAGACAAGAGAGTGAAGACATTCTGCTTCGTTCTGTGGTCTTCAGATGTTTCGATTTGCAGGTGACAGACCAGTTTTGTGAAAGTATAATGGAGGGAGCAAGTTGGCATTCTGCCTAGATGTAATGAGAACAAGGCAAGGGGAACCTGTGGCTGGGAGTTAGTGTAGCCAAACTACATTTCCCAGCAGCCAAAACAACAGTGGTAATAGCAAGAGGCGCTGGGAGCTACAGTTTGATGATTTTTAGAGAGACGCTGGTTCCTGCTTCCTAGAATGGGGTTTCTCAAATATGGGGACTTTAAAATGGTTGGACTTCTGGGTATTGACATCCACCCATCTTAAAGTTCATCAGCATGCTGGCTGGGGAATCCTGGGAGTTGAAGTCCACTCATCTTAAAGTTGCCAAGGCTGAGAAACTGTCCCAGAAAATGGTTTTTTTTATCTCTGTTGAGGGGAAATGTGGCACTTTAGAGCAAAATTGTGGGCAGCCACTCTATCTTTGGGCTGGTTACAGACCTCATTTGGGCAGCAGCATTTGCCCCACCTGCTAATCCAGTTGGTCTGAACTTTAGTTTGATTTTTGGTAGTGATGGGATTATCTTAATGTGCAACTCCCAAGCCCTTTGAAAGAGAAGCTAACCAAATGTATGATATGACTTTAGAAAAAGGGGTTAACTTAATCACCGAGTTAAGGTTTCTTCAAACACTGCTGGGTGTGTCCAGTTATAGTTTTATAGTTACAGTTATCCCAATCTCAGAGCCTGGCTGGAAAAAAAATAAAAGAGGATGTAATTAATGTGAGGAAGGGGTTGCTAAGAGCAGAAAAAGAGGGGTAGCATTGCCCTCATTTCGTATTTGCCAGCAGATCCACAGTTTTCTTAAGTGAGAGATGCAGCCCTGGTTTTGTACCCAGTTTTAACTTGGGACAAGCAGAAAGAATTGAACAATGCCAGTTCTCTTAACTTGTTTGAGAAAATTTCTCTCTTCGGCCCTGCCCTTGACTTGAATCATATTTTTAGGGATTTTGTTTCAGTTGCAGAATCAAGTTTTCCATTCCACATGCCAAAATGCATTAATGTCATCTTGTCTCCCTTTTGGAGTGTGTAAGGAATGGCTGCATTGGGGAAAGGTGGCATTTTCTGTTGGCTTAAAGGAGGCATATCCAATCTTGGGAACTTTTAAGATATGAAGACTTCAGCTCCCAGAATTCCTCAGCCAGGTATGTTGGCTGAGGAATTCTGGGAGTTGAAGTCCACACATCTTAAAGTTGCCAGGGTTGGATACCCCTGGCCTAAAGTATCTTCCATTTACAGTTAATTTCAAGGACATTTCCACTGGGTCAAAAAAGTCAGGATGGTGGCCCCAATCAAAACCTTGCTTCTTTCTTTACATGCATCACATCTCATGCAATCCTATTGACTTCCCTGCACCTGGTTGGTTATTTGACTTTATTTGCTATCGCATTAAGATTACATCCTATTGAGCTGATGTGCACACAGCACAGTGAATTATTTTCCTTTAGGTTCTTATTAATGATTTATATATATATATATAAATAAATATATAAATGTACTGTATATACTTTTTTAAGAAAAATTCTATATATGAAATGTTTTTTTCCATTCTATTACTTTTGTAAAAACCACATCTTCCACTCAGGTTTGTTTTTAGAAAAAGCTCTGTGATATATTTTGCTTATAAATAAAAACTTTCTTTAGAAAAAAAAAAAGAGATGAAAATCTGATCCAGAAGTTTTAATTCCACAGGGAATTAAGGAAGTTGTGAAAAAAAATGGCTCAAAATGTGGCACAGGTAGTCCTTGACTGATAGCACAATTGGAACCAGAATTTCCATTACCAAACAAGAGGGTTGTTCAGTGAATTGTGTCTAATTTTACAGACTTTTTTGCCATGGTTGTTAAGCGACTCGCTGCAGTTGTTAAGTGAATCATGCCATCGTCAAGTGAATCCACATTCCTCCATTGGCATTGCTTGTCAGAAGACAACTGAGAAGGTCACAAATGGCGATTACATGACCCATGATGCTGCAACTGTTGTCAACACATGCCAAGTGCCCGAATTCTGATCACAGGACTGTGGGGATACTGCGACGGTTGTAAGTGCGAGGACTGGTCGTAAGTCACTCTTTTCCACTGCCATTGTAACTCCGGTCACTAAATGAAAGTTTGCAAGTTAAGGACTTCCAGTAGGGGCAAGGGAATCTGCATGAATTAAGATGCCGGTTTCAACCCCAGTCTTTTATCCCTACAAATCGCATCCTTTGTTTGGATCAACGGCCTTGGAAGTCTTTTCGAGACAGACATTCGGGCAATTCAGCCACACATTTGCAGGAAAATGCAGACTCCTTTCCTATCTCTCAGGCTTTATGAAGGTGCTGATAGCCATTGTCTAATATCTGTGCTGTCACTATAACCAAGGAAAAGCCACTTGAACCCCGGATACTCCAAGGTCATTGTAGGATAACACAGTTTTAACCCAAGGCCTTAAGACCTGTGTCTGCCCGTTGGCCTGGAGTCCAGATGAGGGTGTGCTATGCTGGAGGCGCTGGCTGAGAGAGCGTGCTCTTGACTTTTAACCTTTACTTCATTGCTGTTAATCTATGCTTTGATGCCACTGTAAGCCGCCCAGGGTCCCTTTGGATTGTGAGACAGGCAACCAATAGAAATAAACAAAATAAATGCTCTTCTAGAATGGAAGACCCCTCTCTAGTAAATGACACATTTGTATGTATTTTTTTAACAAGGCTGCCAGGCTACATTGGATGAGGCCGTGGGGGCCTAAAACGCCTTCTCGGCCAAGAAGTGATGGTCTCCCTTCTCTCCTTCTCCTTTAGGTGTTTTATCCGCAACCTTCTTATCGTTCCCAATGGAATGCTCTCTCTTGGGACTCGTTGCAGTCTGTTTTTCACATGGCATTGAAACGGGGTCTCCCTTTCAGCCCTGGGCCAAACTTTCCAGCAGGAGCCCCCTTCCCAATTTTTTTTTGCACCAGTGGGCATATCTAGAATTTGCACAGCATATCCCAGGCATTCACAAGAAGGCTGCCACGGAATAGGTAAAGGGAAAGGTTTCCCCTGTCTGTTGTGTCCGACTCTAGGAGGCAATGCTCATCTCTGATTCATAGCCAAAGAGCCAGCGTGGTCCAAAGACGCTTCCGTGGTCATGTGGCCAGCATGAC
The DNA here is from genome assembly GCA_032468055.1 of Acrochordus granulatus. Lineage (NCBI taxonomy): Eukaryota > Metazoa > Chordata > Lepidosauria > Squamata > Acrochordidae > Acrochordus > Acrochordus granulatus. Next base: position 198,811 of record JANHZU010011054.1, on the reverse strand, counting down.
TATATGCCGAGGCGCACGGAGTGCTGTTACCTTCCCACCAATTCAGGTGATACCTATTTATCCACTTGCATTTTTGCATGCTTTCGAACTGCTAGGTTGGCAGGAGCTGGGCAGACAATGCCCATTATGCAGTGGCGCTTGGGTCTTGAACTCAAGCTGCTGGCCTTCCAGCCGACAAGCCCCGCATCTTAACTGCTAGGCCACTTGCATATGGCTTGACCCTAAGACACCCTTCCCCAGAATGTAAATGGGGAAGGGGCTTCCACTCCTTAAAGCCTCATTGGTTCTGTACCACCCACCCACTCACCTTTAAATCTTTTTCTGGGTTGAAGCCAGCTGCCAGCTGTGAATGCTTCTGTGAATGCTTCTGGCTCTTTTGACTTCTGGCTATTACTGGGAGTGAAAAAGATGCTCAGGGTTGGTGCTTGCCTGTGAACGATGCCAAGTTCCCTTTTTTAAAATGAAAGACTCCATTGTTCCTTTTAAAGCTGGGAGGATGACATTGAGGAAGGGGCTGTGTATGCGTTTGAACATATCTTCCAATTTGCTTTATGGACAGCTCTGGAGAACCAAATTCTGGCTCCCTTATCCATCTTCATTGGGAGCTGAGCTGAAAGTCTTGCGTATTCCTAAAAAACAATGCAATGTGAATTGAAAGATGGAGGGGGGAATAACCCCTTGTGTCCTTCCCCCCTTGCTAGGCAAAACCACCATCAATTAGCCCATTCAAATCAAGCCAAGCAAGTTACAGAAACAATTTAGCATGGGAAAATCTCTTTTCTCCAAACAGATTCCTCTTAATCTGAATTTTTTTCCAATCAACCCCACAGTAATCACAGGGGGCTTCCCTGTTTTCTTGGACAGTCATGGGGAACCGAGATGTATGGAAAACTAAAACTAAAAGAAAATGAATACGTACCATACAGGACATGGAGAAACAGAGTTTATTTGCGATAGATAAATCTGTTTCAGTCAGGGGTGTCTGAAGGGCATGGTCAAAAAAGTCAAGATGGTGGCCAAGATACACATTCCAGTCATCCTTGACTTGAAAAGAAATGGGTTCTAACACGATTGATTGTTGCTTGATCTGGTCCCATCAAGTTAGTATCAACCCTTAGTGACCACATAGACAGACTTTCTGTCGGAAGATTCATCCCGAATCTGATGCTTTAGGGTTCTCAGGGGTGCATTCACGGCTTCTATAATCAAGTCTATACATCTTGCGGCTGGTGATCTTTTTCCAACTTTTCCGGAATTAGAGAATTCTTGAGAGAGCTGGATCTTTGCATCATGTGCCCCAAATAAGGAGCTGTAAATAGCTCCAGTTACCCTGAGAAAGGTTCAGCCTGAAGAGGATAGAAATCGGGTTGGACGTGTCTTGTTGCTGGTCTATCTATTACGATGCTACCCTCTGGTGGTTAACCCTCCACACTGTGCGAAGCGTTTCTCAAGCTTGGCAACTTTGAGAAGTGTAGACTTCAACTCCCAGAATTGCCTAGCCAGATGCTCTGGGAATTGAAGTCCATCCCTCTTACGGGTGAGATAAAAATGCTCTAAGATTCACGGAGCCTGCCCAAACATACAACTCCAGAAGTCTTAGGACTACAGTTCTCAGAATTCCCGGCCAGCATAGCCCCTGCTAGATTATCAACTCGCCAGCTGTGGTTTATTAATACACCATGGTTTAATTCAGTGTCTAAATCCGATCAGTGTGAACCCGGTTTAGTCAACATTACTCTATATTCTAAATAGAAGGAAAGAGTATTAGATATGTTTGCTGCCTTGAGTTGTTTATAAAAAAGAAAGACAATAAAGGCAGGTTATAAATTAATCACATAAATAAATTCCATTTTGTTTAGTGGGAGAAATAAACTGTACAAGGAGATTAATTTTGGCTGTCCTGTGCTCCATTTGAGGGCAATATTGCTTTTACAATTGCATAATCTTAATCTGTGTTAAAAAGAAAACATATACATAACATCAAATTTAACTTTATAATATATATTTTAACATGAATGGTGAAAAATACTAGTTATTTATGGGATGTATAGGCAAGGACATATTTCCCATTAAAACTTTTTAAAAAATAACTCGTTTTGGCCCAGATTTAGTCTTTCCTAATTTGTTGTCGTCCAGATGTGTTGAACTTCAACTCCCATCATCCCCAGGGACGGAGGATGGAGACCAGCTAGGTAGGTTCCTCAGCCAATAGAAAAGAGAGGAAAAATCCCTCCGCATACAATACAAACAAGTACGCATTTCAGCCAATCAGAAGTTAGGAAGGGAGAGACCTCGGGATTCGCCTTCAGGAAGATAGTCCGCCCCCCCCACTTCGTCAGTTACTTGTTTTTCCTTCTTTCCCTGATCAGTTTCAGAGAAAGTGAAGGCGGGGAGGAAACGAGCCCGTTTTAGCCAATCGGAATGCTCTTTATAGATTGACCTTTATTTTTGTCCAATGCGTGAGCTCCTTTTACAGACAGGGAATGAGCGGGAGACGGAGGGAGAGAGAGGAGGGGGCAAAGGCAGGGGATGGTTTCCCCAATCAGAGAGCGCCTCTTATTCCTCGGCTGTCGGATCGGCCAACCGGGGAGCCCGTTGCATGGCGGTGGTTAGGCGAGAGCGGCCATTTTGAGCCGAGCCCGGAACGGAGCCCCGATGGCCGGGCAACCGCGACCCTGCGGCCGGGACTGAGGCGCTATGGATGTGCGGAGACTGCGCGTCAGCGAGCTGAAGGAGGAGCTCGGTCGCCGCGGCCTCGACACCCGCGGGCTGAAGGCCGAGCTGGCCGGGCGGCTGCATGCGGCGCTAGAAGCCGAGCAGGCCCGCGGAGCGCCGGGACAGGGCTCGGGCAGGGAACCGCTCTCCGACGGACACTGTAAGCGGGTTGGGGGGATGATCGCAGGGGAGGATGGGTCCCCGGGGGAGCTCTGGCGGTGGAGCATGGGCCCGTACGTGGCAGCCCTTTGCTCGGAAACAGGGTCCTGTGAGGAGACACCGTTGGGTGGAGAAGATGGGTCTCGGGCGGATGTTACGGTCGAGGAGTATGGTCAGTGGAAAGACATTCCCTCGCTAGGGAGGATGGATCGACGGGGAGTCTGGGCCATATGAGGTAGCCTCTCGCTGGGGAACATAGGCCTGAGAAGAGGCAACCTTAGCTGGGGAGGATGGGTCGCCGGGTGAGGGAACGTTAAGGCCGGGAGGCATGGTCTGTGAGAAGATGCCTCTCGCTGGGGATCATAGGGATCCTTTGACCAGGGAGCATGGGCCGTACGAGGTAGGCCCTTGGTGGGGAACACGGGCCTGTGAGGAGACATCCCTGCTGGGGAGGATGGGTCTTGGGGAGGATGTTGTGGCTGGGACGTATGGTCTGTAAGAAGACACCTCTTCGCTGGGGAGGATCGGTCGCTGTGGAGCATGGGCTGTACGAGGCAACCCCTTGATGGGGAACATGGGTATATAAGGAGACACCCCTCGCTGGGGAGGATGGGTCTCCTGGGAGGGGACATTAAGCCCGGGGAGCACAGCCCCGCAGGACGCTGTCTCTGCTGGGGAACATGGTCTGTGAGAAGAGTCCGCTCTTTGGGGAGCACGGGTCCTTGTGGGAACCTTACAACTGTGGAGCATGGTGCTAGAGGAGGAGGCAGACCCTCCCCAGGGGCATCACTGATCTTCTCCCGGGAGGGATCTGTCTCCAGCAGCAGCCGCCGAAGGGTCCAGAGCAGGGGGGTTTCCTGGGGGAGACGTGGGACTATGGCTGAGCTTTGCCAGCCGCCTCTCTGGATGCAGGCTCCGTGGGAGGCGCCTCTGAGGAAGAGTCTGGCATGGGGCAGCCGCGTTGGCACCAGCCACTGCACCCACTAGGCCCTCCTGCCAAGCCCCAGCTGTGTGCTGAGTGGCTACCCGCAAACCCCGAGGCTGGCTTCCACTCGGAGACCCGTGGGCGAGCCAGGCTGCACCTTGGGAAGATACCAGGGCTTCCATTGATTCCCAAAGGATGGTGGTTTCCTGGGCATCTCAGCATTTGTTTTCCTTGATGCGGCCCTTTGTTGCCAGGCGACTCTGGGCCTTGAGCGCCTGGGATCTTCTTGCCTTAAGGGAAGCTGAACACAGCTGCTGCTGCTTCCAAAGTTAGGATTTGGATCCACAGGATCACCAAACAGCACCTGGCATGCTCTGAACACTGCACGTAAGGGGAATGCAGCTGACAGTTAGTTGCCCATAATTCCAGCTATTCTGGCAGTTTATTACTTACATATTCTGAACAGGCCTATTCATTTTCCTGGTCAATATATAGACATTATAATAAGAGATAATATTATTCCAGCCAATATCAAAATAAGGTAGATAAAACAAGTGCATCAAATCTGAGTGGGGAACTTTCAACCTTGGATTCAATTTAGGTTTAAATACAGGGTGTTTCTACATCAAGTATAATGGTTTTGTGGGATGTGAAGGACATGTTACACTCTCTGGTTTCCTGTGTTGTTCAGCCTTGGCATTCACTCTCGACATCGAGGAGTGAACCCTCTCCTTAGCAGCACTATTTTGATAGTCCCTGGGGTGGGAGGAGAGACTTTTGCATTGAGAGAAAAGCAGCACCTGAAACCAAAGGTGCATAGATTAAACTCCTTTCTGGCATTTCAGTTTGCTACACAGTGTAAGCTGCTTTTCAAGATGGGGCTTTCTCACTTTCCTCTTCCCCATCTGCATAATTGTGGTACTCCATGAGAAAGATTTAGCCACTTAATTGTGTTGAAGGTATAACTAATCTAAAGTCATCCAGATAAGAGTGGGTCAGCTCGCTAGGACTGTCACTCATTTCATTTAGCCCAGTCTCTTTCTCACTGTGAAAGAAAATAAAAGTATTTGCTGCTGCTTCAAAGTAGCATGAAACAGTGACACTAATTTACTTCTTTTAATTCCTGTTTCCAAGATGGCATCCGTGACAACACTCACCAAGACAACCTGCAAGGATATCAGTCTTTTGAACATTTCAATATTAAACAGGAGAACGAATTGGGTTTTGAGCGGGGACCTATAGGTCAAAACCGATCAGGTAAAAAAAATTGTTGAAATTTGTTGAGCAGATAACATTTCCAGCAGTCTGATAGGAGGTTTTGGAATAGTACTACTAGGATGCCTCAGTTGTTTCTTGCATTAATAAATTTTGGAAGTAGGGTATGCAGGGTGTTACTTTTTTTACTAGAGAAATGCTCCACAATATAGTATGTAAAAGATCTGCCTATTGTTAAAGTCTTGATAGACTTTTATTCATTTTTTCATGAGTGGAATCATGTTGCTGACTCATTTTGTTATGTTGCTATATTATTTTATTACTTTGCTGTATTTCTATAAAAGAAAACATTATGGATTTATCTTGTGTACTGTTTATTGTGGACTTAAAATATTTTTTCTTTCTTGAACCCACAGTAAGGTGAGGAATATGTTTTGTTTTCTTTCAGCTCCACTTGGGATCACTGCCCTAACTGATTGTTACGTTTTTCCCCTTAGAATTCTCTGTCTAAATATCCCTTTCTTTATTGGCTTAATCATATCTCTGTGTTATTCTAATAGAACCTGCAGATCCTAAGAGCAGAATCAAGAAAATATGGGGATTAAATAGATACTTCAGTGGTTTTGGTTCTGGCACATAAATCCGAGTGATAATGAGAACATTTCTTTGCAGGTTTATTGCTGATCATCTCTTGTCTGGTACTTAACCACTGGCTGGCTTAGCGCCAAATCATTTGGCAATGAAATTGAAAGAGAGCTTTCTTTTGCAGTTAGGGCAATGGTTGCTGCTTTTTCAGAATAAATAGTGGCAATTGTTTTTTTTATATTTATTTATTTTTCACATTTTTTAACTGCCTGACTCCATTAGAGAGGGACTCTGGGCAGTATATAACAACATATTAAAGTATAAAAGCACTGTAACAATATGTAAAAATATGAAAATTTTAAAAGGCAAAAATAATGGAGAATTATTAAAATTGATCAAAAAGGCAAAAAGGAAGGCTTTTGGACACTAGCCAGGCCCATGGCTGCATGCTCTTCTATGCTCCCCATGTGAGGCTGTGGCCAAGTTTTTACCCCTTTTCAGAAGGCTAGGAGATTGGGGCCAGTCTCACCTCTGAGGGAAAAATATTCTATAGGGTAGGAGCAACAATAGAGAAAGCCCTCCTCCTAGACCTCACCAATCAGAATTTTTTAACTGATGGTCTGCAACATGCCTCCCCTGACTGACCAGTAGGATGGGCTGATGACATGGGGCACAGATAGTTTCATTGGTAGCCTGGCCCCATGCCATGCAGGGCTTTATGAGTCATAGCCCACACCTTGAATTGCACCTGGAAGCACATCTGCAGCCAATGCAGTTCATGGAGCAGTTACATGCACCCTTTTTTGGGTGTCCAGGATTGCTCGTGAGGATGCATTTTGCACCAGCTGAAGCTTCTGGATACTCTTCAAGGGTAGTCCCATGTAGAGCATGTTGCAGTAGTCCAGACATACTATTATTTTTAATGTGGATTTCCATGCCCAGTTAAATATGTATATTGTGTTCAAATGCAGAAATGAAGACAGAATTAAAACAAGAGGAGCCAGTTCCCAGCCACAACATATCAGCATATGGTTACAATGCACCCCCCTCTAACTATAGTACTTCCATTTCTGGCTACAATGCCTCTGCTTCATCTTACAATCCTCCCCCCTCCATTTATAACACCTCAGACTCATCTCAGCCCTGGCAGCAGCAGCAGCAGCAGCAGCAGCAGCAAGGTCATAAGAGGACATATGAGGAGTCCAGGGGGCGCGGATATTATGAATATCGCGAAGATAAAAGGTACGTTCAAATAAGTATCTGGTGCATAGCTTGTTTTATATTCCAAAACACTCTGGAAAGGAACTGAGGTATCAATGAGGACAGAAACTGTCTAAAAGCATTTTGTCATACATTTCTCAATCTTAGCAATATATATGATATTACCAAGTTGTGAAGATTATAAGCTTTATTGGATGAAAAATTGGGCATTAAGAGTGACTATTTCTTAATTGATACTTAGTCTTAAACTTTAAAAATGTCTTTGATTGAAAGATGCAGCTGTCTTATTTGTAAATGCAGATTATCATCAAGTAAATGGCTTCTTTTTAGTTAAGGCAGTACTATAAATCCATCCATCCATTCAATTTATATAGCCACCCACCTCACCAGAAGAAACCTTGAAGCTGTTCCTGAATTATAACACCGAGCACCCCTCCCTGTTGGCCATGTTTGTTAGGGATGATAGGAGTTGTATTCCAGACAGTTTGTGAAAAGCTGAAGATTGCCTGTCTTTGAATCAATGGCAGCAGTAATGGGAAGGCCATTTGTTGACTTGGATAGGAGCTTCCAGAGTTTTTAGTTACATATACATCAGGAGTGTCCAACCTTGGCAACTTTAAGATGTGTGGACTTCAACTCCCAGAATTCTTCAGCTATGCTATGCTATGCTGGTTGCGAAGTTTAGACACTGATTCCTGATGTACATGGTAATAGGAATAGGGGTGGAGATGGGACTAGTTTCCTGGAATTAGTCATTGCATTTCTTTTTGCAGCCTGCCTTGCAGGCTGCATTTCAATTGCCTAGAATGAATATATGAAGGCTGCATTTACTGCATCTCTTCCAGGGGTCGATCTCCTCAACCGCCAGCTGAAGATGATGAGGATGATTTTGATGATTCACTGGTAGCCATTGATACATGTGAGTTAATTATGTTGCTCCAAGATTGATTCCTCTTGCCTGACCTTGTTCATTTACAGAGTCAACACATAACAGAATTTCCCCTTCAGCTCTGTTCTTGTGTCCTTTAAAATGTCATATCTCTGAGGTGTAATAAGATAACAGCAGCTGTAATAAAGGGATGCTTGGGCACTATACCATAATATTTATAATTCAGGAGTTCAGGTAAAGTTCTGTTAGGTTATTGCTTCCCTGCCCAATAATAAATATTGACCTGACTAACAGGAAGGCTTAAATTCAGTTTTTTGCAATTGCATATTTTAATTTGGGTTGTGAGCGGGCACCTCCTCCTTCTAGTTTGTAGATGCTCACATAAGTGAGGTTTGAATGTTTTTATTATTTTTGGTTTGTGTATGTGGGTGTTTAGGGGTGATTGGAAAAGGATTTAAATGGTGAAATAAGTACCATATATATTGAGAATTTCAAGGAATTGCATTTCTCCCCTAAAAGAGTCTTTTCTGAATTTGGCAGCACATACTTTTAATAAATAAATAATAAATTCTACAAGCCCCCAAAGTGGGCTGATTTAATAGTCCTAACTGAATCTAAGAGACCCCTCAATCCCACTCTAAGCCAATTGCTGTTTAGTTTTGGCAAGTGGTAAAAATTATACAGTAGAGACTTCTTTTTTTAAGCTTGCAAGGTAGAAGTGATTTTATTTTCAGTAAGAGTTTAGTGAGAATATTTCAGTTCTGTCTGCTTCAATACAGCTATTTACATGCAGAAATGAGAGAGCTAGCAAATTTCTTCTTGTATGTTATCCTAGTTTAATACTCCTGAGAGTCATTTCCCCTCACAGTGATCTGTATTGAGTTTTAGTCCATAGGTGCCTCTGTTAATAAATCTCCTTTGGTTTTCACTGACTGTTGTATTTGCTTTGCTTTGTAGATAATTGTGATCTCCATTTCAAAGTTGCCCGTGATCGATATAGTGGATACCCTCTGACCATTGAAGGATTTGCTTACCTCTGGTCAGGTGCCCGAGCGACATATGGTGTGAGACGTGGAAGGGTGTGCTATGAGATTAAGGTGAGGGAGTGTGCATCCACACTACAGAGTTGCAGAGGAGATTATATGAAATAGAGTATTACTAAAATGCCTACATTATGTATAGGCAGATTTGTGACCCCAGGAGCCTGCTAGTATTTGGAAACAAAGGGATGAGGGAAGTTGAGTGGTAACTGTGGTAGTGGAGTAAATGCTCTTCATCTTAATTCTTGGTATTTTCTCAGAGGACAAAACCAGTGAAATCCTGAGGGTTGATGTTTGCTCAGGAGCAGTTAAAATTCCCATTACCTGGAATTCAGCCTGTGTTCACTGCATTTATTTACCAGGCCATAAGAATACAAGTAATAATAATTATGACTCAGTTTATCATAACAACAAACAGGGATATCCTTTTTTTATTGTTGAATTTTACTTTGTAATGTTAACAGTTGCAATAGGGCAGATTAGAGCTCGGCTTGCTGGCTGGAAGGCCGGCGGCCCGGGATCACGACCCAGCGTTGCCGCGCAGCAGGGCGAGTGCCTGCTGTTTCACCCCAGCTCCCACCCATCTAGTGGTTCGAAAGCGCATGAGTGCAAGTAGATAGATAGGTACCACCCCTCCCGGCGGGAAGGTAACAGTGTCCGTGCGCCTTAAGGTGTCCAGTCATGCCAGCCACATGACCACGGAGCCATCCCAGGACGAACACTGGCTCTTCGGCTTGGAAACGGGGATGAGCACCACACTCTAGAGTTGGTCACGACTGGCAGGGTCTCCTTTACCTTTAAGACTGGTATTGGCAGATTCTGAGTTGTGTGCCCAAGTAAGATGTAACAGATTATGTCTTCACAGATCTTGCAAACATACTGTACAAATATACAGACTCTGTGATTGATTTCTGATACCACTATTATGATCACCACAGTTCTTTAAAGTGTTGTCGATGCTATATAGTAACTCATGTCAAAACTTTTTATTTTTCTTATGTCTTACAACATCACCAGAACCTGTCGAGATGGACCCAGTGAGTTTTTTCTTTTAATGTCTTTATTATTTAGCACAATAAAAAAACCTGAAATCACACAGTAAAGACAGCATTACAATAAAGTCAGGGACATTAGGGAAAGGAACCTGTATGGGATTGTTGAACTGCAATTGTTGGTTACAGTTACTGTCCTTCTATAGTTGTTCTTTGGTGCCTTAAACCAATCTTGTTTCGGACTGAAGGAAAGGCAAATTAATGCTCTAGGCCTGTAGTCACTTAACATTTTGCACTTGTTGCTTTGAAGTATTCATCTCCTTTTCCTCTGCTAGCTGCACTTCCATTTCATTATTGCCACAATGCCACAGAAGCTCACCCATTTCCTATAACAAATTTATATCATGCAGTTGTAAAATATTTTTGGGGAAAAAAATTGTACTCTCTTTTTTTCAGGTCTCCATGAAAAAGTGTCCTATGTGCCAGAAAGTCTTCCCTAATGACATTGGAGAACATCAGTATTCGGAACATGTACAAAATCATATTCTTGACTGTCCATATTGCGATAAAACCTTTGACAGCTCCAACAAGCAAGTGTATGATGATCATGTATTTTGCCATCGCTTAGACCAAGCTTAAGCCTGCTTGCACCACCTAACCTACTATAGCTAATGTCTTTTTCTTTTCCCTTTATCCCATTTCTTTCCTGGGGATAAAGGGATCTGGCAGGGATAGATATTTGATATGCTAAACTTGACATACCAGGCAAACCTACTGTTGGGCCTGAAGTATTGATCATTTTTAATTATCTTCTAATAATACATCTTTAGATTAAAATGGATTATGTTTCTGCTTTGGAAGCAGGATTTTTCATAAGATGCTATTTTCCTCTATCCTAAACTTTCCATTAATAATGAATCCTGTTTGTGATAGGAAGTTAGAGATTTCTAATTATATCTATAGTAAAGAATAAAAATCTCAACTTTGCTTGCTTTCTATTTTATGCTAAAGGAGGGATAATTGTGAAACAAACAGCAAGTATGGTAGCAGTGTCTACTTTTGTATTGTTCAGGAGTAAGATTTAGATTTAAATCTATATTAAGATTATTTAGTGTTTTAGAAAATTTGAAGTAATACCTGTCTGCAATACTTCAGAGAATGGCCATGTGATCTCAGGAAAAGAAATATATTTATTTAGTTGTCAAAATTAAATGGTCACCATTTTAAGTGTCTGTAGGTGGCATACAATGAAGCTAAAAAACAATTTATGTATACAAAAATTGTTACAATATTATTAAAAACTTTAGCATTATAAAAGACTAAAAACTAAAATAAAAAATATTGGGTGAAGAGCAGTGTTACTAACACCACAGCCACCTCAATATTTCACCAATCCCCTGGGTCCTCAAGCCTGATGGTACAACTTGATTTTTAGGGACTTCCAGAAAGACAAATAAGATGAAGCCAGTTCATTTATTGGTTTAAATAGTGGTATGTTTTGCAAACATGTACTTTGTAAGCATCAGATTCTGCCCAGAGTCACTTGGACTCAAGTAGCATATAAATTTAATAAATTATTATCCAATCTAAAGCACCTTTTTTGGAATTCAAAATACTTCATAGCCCTATTTATCTTATAACAACACAAAACAACAAGGGAAATAATTTAAAACGTCACTGGCAGACTGTTTTTTTACAAGTGTTCTCCAGTATAATAAATGATAATTAATAGGTGGCTGCTGCCATCAGATTGAATGTCCTAACACATCCTCAGATGTTTAATTAGGTAATTCTTGGCCTCAAAAATACTCTTCCTGTAGTCTTGCTTTAGGAAAACATATAAAGGGAGGTGCCTTGGATATTCCAGCCCTAAATTCAGAAATAAAGAAATGTCTCTTAAACCAATTATGCCAAATTTCAGGGTATAAAGAAGAGTTCATTGCTGTAAATGATTGAAGAAATAATTTGAGAATAATAATGGATGCTATTAAGCAGGCCTTTCTTGCTTCTGCCTTTCATTTGAGCATTAGTTTTATAGAATATGGAGGATAACCAAGAAGCAGCCTGTAATAATCTTACAATCAGAATCTCTCTGTGATAATGCAGAAATGTGCCACTTAGTTGAAATTGCTCTAAGTATAATGGCTCCATCGTCTGTACTAGAACAGATGTGTGCAATTTTTTTCTGAAAAAATCAGCTTTACCTTTGAGTTTGATTGTGCACTTTCTCCTGTATAAGACTGAATGTTGTAATAGAGATCAACTGTTACATACACATTTTGCACCATATATTGGTTAAATAGTTAATATTTTATGTAGGAGAATCTAGTAAAATTTTTCTTTTCTATGTTATTGCTTTAAAAATATTTTAGAAAAATGTTTCCCATGAAGAAAATTTAAAATTTGTTACAGTGGACTATTTATAGATAACTAAATAAACTTTGGTTTATCTTTTTCAAGCACTTATTGATTACTTATTGAAAATATTTCAAAATTATTTTCAGAATGAAAAATGGTACATATATGTATCTGGTGAATCCTGTAAAGGTGTAGTGAATGTTAGGTATTTAAAGTTATGTAGTGAATTCTAAATATGTCCTTTCTAGTAGTAAAGTTACTGTTTGAGTAATGATTTAAACTGAGACCATTTATCACTTAATGTATCAGATCAGATAATTAAGCATACCAAAAAAATAGGTTTAGGCTAATTTTCAGAGGACATTCTGCCTGCACTTAAGAATCAATAAAAGGCCCTGACTTACCATTTATAAAAGTAGTTTTTTTCCTCTATATTTTCTGTTTGTAATATGTGGCATCCTGTTAAAAAAACATAATATGGTTGTAGAAATGGAGAAAGAAAAGATATAAATGGAAAAGAGGCAGCTGAATATTCTGGAAGACTAGAAGATACAACTTTCTCAATTTTTTAGTTAATCTGGGTAAATTTAACAGCTTTCTCTATCAGTTGATTTGTTATAGACTCTATGGAATTTGATGTAGAAATGATTGTCCCTAATATCTGAAACAAGTAACCATGATTAACACACGATATAAAGCAGAAATAGAGCAAACTAACCTGCACTTATGGATCTGCTTTGAGGCAGCTTCTGGCCTCGGCTGCTGCTTGCTGGCTCGGAGGATCCGCTGCCATCACTTTTAAAGGGCTTTTTTCCCCTCAGCTTTTCTGGGCATCATGGGCGGTTTGGAAGCACTTCTTGCCTCCGTATTATGAGGGGAGAAGCGACGAGGAGGGATTTCTGCTTATTTTGGACAAGGACAATTTCTGCTGTTTGTGTGTGTGTGTGCGCGCGCGTGCTTTGAGAATATTCTGGCTGGTGCAAGGGAGGGGAGGGGGAGGGGCCTGGAGATTGAATGTGGAGTCTGAGGTCTCCGGAGTTCCATCTCTTGAATGCCTTTCACTTAATTTAAACTGTTTACGCAATGAGAGAGGGGGGCTCATTGTGATCAGGATTCTGGCAAGGTCAGTCACACGCACAGTAACAGAGTAAACTGCACGCGGTTGGGTTGGCAGAATGCACACACTTGCCACGTTGGCAGAATTCTCACGCAGGGTTGCCACCTATGCAACAATGGAGTAAAGCATGCAGTAGAGTGGCAGAACGTGTGCACGCACTTGCCACATCGGCAGAACTCTCGCGCAGGGTTGCTGCTTGAACAAGAAATACAGAGCGCGCTGACTGATGACGCAGAAGTTATCGCACAAAGCTTGCTTGTGTGAGTCGCGGCTCATCTAGCGGAATAAATTTTATTAATTTCTCCTCATCCTGCGAGTTTCACATCTTGTGAGTTACTCGTCTTGTGAGGTACCACTGTATTTATCAGTGTTTCTATAGTCATGATGACAGAGTACAAATTGTGATCTTTTAGATTAAGTGAAATTCAGCATACTTAAAATTGTGCTGTCTGGTGCTGTTGACGGAGAGTTATCCAAAGAGGAATTCTATTGAACTCACATAGCTTGCTAAGTCATATTTTCTCAA
>JANHZU010011054.1:160269-184969 GCA_032468055.1 Acrochordus granulatus | reverse complement strand
TGTAGCACTCAGTTGGGTGAGTCGCTTTAATGACTGGATCTAGGAATGATCCTGGGGACATACTTGTAAGTGTCATTAACTTAACAGGAGCATTTGAATTAGGAAATGTGTGTGGTTAAGTGGGGATGTGGACAGTGCTCTGTCCCATTAAAGCCTCACCTGGTCTCCCATGGCAATGATGCTCAGATCTCTGGTCAATTATCTGTCCTTAGGTGAAGAGCCTTTCTCCTATGGGTATGGAGGGACTGGGAAGAAGTCCAGTAATTGCAAGTTTGAAAATTATGGCGAAACCTTTTCTGAAAATGATGTCATCACTTGTCTCGTGGTAAGTGCAGCTTGTGGTGTTTCAGAAGTGACACCTCTGCCTTTTCTGCAGGATGGCAGCAATTCATTTAATGGAACAGCGGTAGTCCTATGTGCTCAAAATGCGGGCTGTGGAATTATCTTTTTTTGCATAGAATTTTCTTCTGCTGGGAAAGGGGAGACTTTAGATCTGAGTTAGCCTCAGTTTTCTGCTCTTGATTGACTGATGATTCCTTCCTTCTTAGGACTTCGAGTGTGGTGATGATGTTGAAATGTCCTTCATGAAGAATGGGAAATGGCTAGGGGTGGCCTATCGACTACGGAAGGAGAATTTGGGCGGCCAGGCTCTTTTCCCCCATGTCTTAGCAAAGAATTGTGCCATTGAGTTCAACTTTGGCCAAAGGGAGGACACCTTCTTTCCAGTTCCACCAGGATTCATCTTCATTCAGCACCTTCCCCTTTCTGAACGAGTTCGGGGCACAATTGGACCAAAGAACAAAAGGGAGTGTGAAGTAGGTGCCCCAAATGAACAGCTAGCAATGGCAGGCTCCAGAGTTCAGCAGCCAAATTCCCTTACAGTTGGTGACTGAGTGGACCAGGACTCAGACAAGCATTTTCCTCCCAAATAGTATTGTATCAACTGGGTCTAAGACCATACCTTAACTTTGCTTATAAAAAATTCGGAGGTTAATGCTCATCCTCTCAATTTGTCAGCAATGAACAGAGTCAGTCAGAGACTTGCTGTGACCAAAATGGTTATCATAATTGAGGGGCTGTTAGATTGATAAAGTTATCAATAGAAGAGATTATATGTAGCTCAAGGTTGAGCTGTGGGGTCCTTGATGCTTTCTGAGCTTGGTTGTTTTCTTGCAGATGTTTCATTACCCAACTAGGTAACATCTTCAGTGCTAGAAAGGAGTAGAGTTTGCTCTTTGTTTTTTATAGTAACTTGCCCTGTCAGTACTGATGGGAATGTTCTTGGTGGTTCTTTGATTTGGCTGTTGTTTACTGCTTGATTGTTTTGAGTTGGTAATTCCTTGTTTGGAGTATTGTAAATAGTAGGGCAAACCACTTCTCTATAAACAGAGGGCAAGCCCGCTCTCTTCTAGCACTGATGATGTTACTTAGTTGGGTAATGAAATATCTGCAAGAAAACAAGCTCAGCATCAGGGACCTCACTGATAAAATTGTATATCTTAAAAAAAAGACTTAAAGAAGTAGGTTCTCTGTGCCTTGGAAGGCAAGAAGACGCCTGTAATCTCAAATTTCTGCATCCAGAATGCACTGTCCATAGGAGGGTAGCACCCAGCAAAACAAACCTACTATTTTTCTGACTTGATTTGTAAAGGAGAGATTTTATTTTATTTATTTACTCATTTTTTTATAGCCACCTCTCTCAGTCAATGACTCTGGGTAGCTTACAATGAGAAATACTATATTTCAATATCAAAAATAAAACATTTCAGTAATTAAAAATCTAAGATAAATATACATAGCAGCTGAGATACTCGGCTATGAACAATAAAGCCAGGAAATGGGGCCCTTATTCAGCACCCCAGGCTCAAGAATATAACCAGATCTTTAGAGCCGTAGGAAAGGCAAGCAGGGTTGGGACCATTCTAATCTCTGTGGGGAGGATATTCCATAGAGCAGGAGCTGCTGCTGATTTTCTTGGGAAAAGTGGTTGGAGTTGAATTATTTGCTTGCAGCAGACATTAAAACAACACCCTGTGTTTCAGATCCTGATGATGGTGGGATTACCTGCTGCTGGGAAGACCACATGGGCCATTAAGCATGCTGCAGCCAATCCAGGCAAGAAGTATAATATTTTGGGAACAAATGCCATTATGGACAAAATGAGGGTAAGCTTTGGAGGCAGAGAATGCCGGTTTCTCCTTCTGCTTCCTCATTTGTGGCCAGCCCTTCTATTTTCCTTGTATGTCAAACTTAGCTTGGTTTACTATCACTTTAAAATGAAGATTTTTCTGGCCAGACCCTCCCGGGATAGATTTTCTTTTATAGTGGGTATATCTTTCTATAATAATGGAAAATTCCAGTTCTCCAAATCGCTCCAGTTACATCCCTCTGTGTATGTGTGTGTGAAATTGAAAAATTATGTGTTACAAATTAGCAATGAGTCTTCTTTTTCTTTTAATCAGCAGGCCTATTTTCATAACAGTGCTCAAAGATCACTGACAGGCTTACCAATTTGACATCCTCCAAGTGGATGGATTGCAGTTCCCAGAATTTCTAGCCAGCTTTTTATTAGCTGGGTCTTCAGGGGATTGCAGTCCCAAACATCTGCAGAGTGGCAGATTGGAGAAGACTGCAATGCCCTACTTAAGAATTGACTGTAGAATTGCTGCCTCACAGGGTCTCTGATGCAAGAAGCTTCTAGTTCCAGATTTTATAGGAGGAAAACCATGTTGTTCTCTGGTAGCAAAACATCAGACAGAACCTGGTAGCAGCTTTTCTGACTATCAAATTTTACTAAAAGATGTCTGCTTTCATGAGCTTCAGATGATGCCTTTTCATAAAATTTGGTAACTGGAAAAGATGCTAGCAAACTTGCTCTCAGCATCTTCTTAATCATTGTTGCTAAATAACCTGGGCAACTGAATTTTCTCAGCTTCAGCCTTTTGCTTGTAGCAAGAAGTCACTTATGCTAGCTCCTGTCTTGCAGGGCTACTGTAAAAGTATACCATTCTGATGATTTTATGATTCTTCCTGTGTGAATCACCCTGTGACACCCTTAAGTGGGGCACTCTTGCTATGGCCTCCCTCAGCTGCCCTCACCATCCTGTCTTTTCTTAGGTAATGGGACTCAGACGGCAGCGCAATTATGCTGGTCGCTGGGACGTTCTCATCCAGCAAGCGACACAGTGCCTGAACCGCCTAATCCAGATTGCAGCACGGAAGAAGCGGAACTACATCCTGGATCAGGTATGGGACTCCTCCTTTTTCTTCACTGGGACGGGTGAGAGGGGTCTGTGGCCAGATGTGTAGCAAGCTGTACCAGCCAAGGTAGGTGGACATGTATTCTGCCCCCCTCCTTTTCCATCCAGACCACAAAGATGGAAGGCATGTAATGTGTTTAAGGGTATAGATAGAGTAGAAGCCCATGTAAGACATAATTCAAGGGAAACACTTTTGGCAGGAGGTGTTGAGGTGGTAAGTTTTATAGGTGAATAACTGGTTATTTGTTTGGTTTGCAGTACTTCTATAAAAGGTCAAATGAGGTGACCTCAGGCAGGTTTCTCAGAATTTGGCTGATTGATCAGGAGGAAGACATATCTTTTTAAACCTCTTAGTAGTCCACTTACTTGTTAACTCTAATGCTTAGATGGCTTTAAGATGTAAACAGTGCATCTAAATGAAGGCTTTCTGAATATCCTGTTGCTTCATTTTCCACTCACAAGGCCAACTGCATTTTTTCTGGGGAAAGCAGCCACTGTCCTATTACCCTAGCCTTCTAGGAGGTTTCATTTGAATTGAAAAAAGGTGCAAATGACTGTTGTGTCTTGCTGTTTTCCTCCTTTAAAACTGCAAAGAGCTTTTCGAAGTTGCTTAGTTGTCAGGGATGGTTCTCAGGCTTTTCTATCCGTGAGTGGGCAGGAAGCCAGTGCTTCCCTCATTGAGAATCTTTGTTCCATTGGGGTCATAGCAAAACCCTAAACTGATAAATAATCAGGTCTGTCTTTTTTTTTTTAAAAAAAACAAAACCCTCTTCTTTATTACCATTACTAGACAAATGTTTATGGATCTGCCCAGAGACGAAAAATGCGTCCGTTTGAAGGTTTTCAACGCAAGGCTATTATAATTTGTCCCACGGATGAGGATTTAAAGGATCGGACAATAAAGCGCACAGATGAGGAGGGAAAGGATGTGCCGGATCACGCAGTGTTAGAAATGAAAGGTAGGATCTTAGAAAAAAGGAAATCCAAGCCTTATGATACAAGGGTAAGGAGAAAGTCTAGCATGACTATGTGGGTGTAGTTCAAATACTTTTCAAAAGAGATTCTGTAGATCAGGCATGTCCAACCTTGGCAATTTTCAGTTGGGTAGACTTAACTCCCAGAATTTCTGGGTGAGGAATTCTGGGATTTGAAGTCCACCCATCTGAAAGTTTCCAAAGTTGGATATGCCTGCTTTAGATATTTCTAGTTCTCCCTTTGTTTTCCTCCTCTTCTCTCTACAATATCTTAAGTTCCTGCCAATCTCAATACCTATAATGCTTTAAGTCTTCAGTTGTCTTGGAATGAAAATCCCACTCTTACAGCTAGCTGCGGGGAGACTGAGCACAGTCTGAGGGTAGAGGTACAGAACAGAACAACAAAGAGCTTGCTGCTGTTATGCTGTAAGTAAGCGCTGTTAAGTACAGTGGGGCTTACTTGGAAGTAACAGTGCCTTTATACCAGAGCCTCAGGAGCAAAGAACAGGCTGCCTCTTTCATGCTGTGCCAGAGCTGGAAAGAAGGTATTTTCCTTGGCTTTGGCGAGAAGGCAAAGAAGCTCTTATTGTAGCCCACTGTGGTACTAGCTGGCCAGGGCTCCCAGAACTGGTGTTAATATTGGCATTTGAAGTCTCGTCTCAGCTTTACAAGCCACCATCTTAAGGAAGATCCTTGAAAGTTGGAAAAAAAAGTATTTAATGATTGTGTTGGCTTGATGAGCAATTTTAAAATGTATGTCCTTCATGAGTTAGGTTAGACTGAGAGAAAATGATTTATTCTGTGTTAACCAGGGAGTTTTTCAGCTGAGCAAAAAATCTGAGCTTGGTTCTCTGGTCCCTAAACTTGGGCTGAGGCAAACTTGTCCTTTGCGTGGCTTGCTGGGGGCTGCATTAGGGTAGATGGGACAAGTAAAGAGAAAAAAAGATACATGTTTCCTTGCCAGTCCTGGCCAACTCTAGGAGGCGGTTTCATAGTTGAAGAGCCAGCATTCTCTGAAGACACTTCCATGGTCATGTGGCCAGCATAGCTGTATGCCGAGGCTCATGGAACACTGTTACCTTCCCACTAGAGGTGGTATCTATTTATCTCCTTGGATTTTGCATGCTTTTGATCTGCTAGGTTGACAGGAGTTGGGGCAAATAACAGGAGTTCACCCTGTTACGTGGTAGCACTTGGATCTTGAACTTGGGCTGCTGACCTGGCCGACAAGCCCAGCATCTTAACTGCTTGGCCGCTGTGCTTCTATAGATGGGACAAGACAGAAACTAAAGTTAAGTAAAGTAAACCTGATACGACTTGTACTCCTACTAGCTGTATTATTTGCTGGGAGGAAAAGAGAATGCTATTAGAAGGGCTGAAATAAGGCCTTCTGCTTTAAACCAGAATTACATTTCCTGAATGGCACAAAAGGAGGAGCCCCCTTTCTGCTTGTCGTTTAAGGTGTTTAAACTTTTCATCTCTTTTATCCTTACACCTCCTTTCTCTCTCCATTTGTTATTTTTTTCCTTCTGTTCTCTTTCTGCTGTTCCTGATTTCTGAAATGCAGCCCCGCTTTGTCCCATCTGCTATTACTGTGTCCTCACCCCATCCCCATTAGCAGTGACTGACAGGCATCTCGGTTTCTTTCTGGGCAGCCAACTTTACCCTGCCAGAAGCTGGTGATTTCCTTGACTCGGTGATCTACATTGAGATGCAGCGGGACGAGGCAGAGAAACTAGTGAAGCAGTACAATGATGAAGGCAAGAAAGCAGGACCGCCCCCCGAAAAGCGTTTCGACAGTCGGGGTGGTGGAGGTGGCAGCAGCTTCCGTGGCCGAGGAGGCGGCGGTGGAGGAGGTTTTCAGCGCTTTGATAATCGAGGCCCGCCAATGGGCAGTCGGGGTGGCTTCCAGAACCGAGGAGGTGGTGGCGGCAGCGGAGGAGGAGGAGGCTTCAGAGGCAGCATTGAAGGAGGAGGAGGAGGAGGAGTTGGAGGTGGTGGCAGCGGCGGAAGTGGAGGTAAGACTGGACTTGGTGAGATGGGAAAGTTGGTTGCCTCAATTTCATGTAGTCGACTTATGACCGGTCTCTTAGCAAATGTTTGAAGTTACAACAGATCTACCTAGGGGCTACTTGCGCTGTGATTCAAAATTCCAGGAGGCTCCCCATCAAATATTAACAGTATTTCAGTACAATATTTCAATGTAGCTTTAGTGAAAGCTCATAACTCTGGTTTTTCCCATTCAGGCTTCAACCGAGGTGGCTACAACCAAAATCGCTGGGGAAGTGGAATCCGAGACAACAATAACAACACCCGAGGCAGCTACAACCAGAACAACCAACAGCAGAGCAGCTACAGCCCAGCACGTGACCAGAATCCTTACAAGAGCAGTAGCATTCCCCCCACTCCTCCAGCCCTGCCCCCTGCCTCCAACCCCCCTCCGGGGTCATACAATCAAGGACCACAGGTAAGATGTGCTTAAGGTGCTGTTTTGGGAAATGCTGAAACCTCTTCAGGTGGAGGGGTGAATATGGGAATGATTATGGCAGCTGAAAAAGCATCCACAGGTGTGGCTTGGTGGATATAAGGAAAGCTGAGGAATAGCAGGATAAGGGGCATCATGTTTAACATACTTGATATCTATCAGAAGGACATCTTTTTGAAGCTTGGTGCCACATTAGCTCTTGACATGGCAGCATGTTGCAAATGCACTCCCTGAATACACCTTCAGGCAAAAAAGGATGTCAGGTGAGGTGAGAGAAGGATTTGTTTGGACAAATTGTGCTTACGAGCCAAGTAAGGCTTTGTTCAGCTTGCAGCTTTTGGCATTTGAGGGGCCCACTACTGGGAGTGTCCATTTACCAGTTCAAATGGGTTTTTTTGAGAGTCTCTGTCTGCAAAGTCCATCTTAGAGAGTCAATCTTTTGTAATCCACAGCAAAGCTACAACCAACCCTACAGCCCCCCCTCCAGTTACAGCCAAGGGGGCTACGGAGCTCCCAGCTACAACTATGGAAGTTATGGCAACTACAGCCAAAGTTACACCCAGCCTCCTCCTCCACCAGCTCCAACCCCGCCAACCTACAATCAGCCCAACTATAACCAGTACCAACAGGTAGGTATGGAAAAGCAAGATTACCTTTCTGCAGCATGTGAGACCAGCATATATTTATGACAGATGCAGTGTTCTGCAATCATGATCACCATTTGTGATGTTCCCAGCCAGCTTCCAACAAGCAGTGTCAATGGGAGGGAAGCCAGATTCACTTAAAGACCATGTGATTCACAACAACTGCAGAGATTTGCTTAACAACCATGGCAAAAAAGGTTGTAAATCGGACACAACTCACTTAACTGCCTTGCTTAGCAACAGAAATTCTGGTCCCCATTGTGGTTGTAAATTGAGGACTACCTCAATGGAGAATGGAGCAGTTCCTCCAGACTGAAAGTTTAATTCAGGCATGTACAACCTTAGCAACTTGAAGATTTCTGGGACTTGAAGTCCACACATCTTAAAATTGCCAAGCTGGACACCCCTGGTTTAATGTGTTGAACCCACGCAGCTATTTAGTGTGCAGAGCCAACTGTCTTGTTGGTTTTTGCCTTTAGCAAGGAGGAGTTTGCTAATCAGGCTTTTTGTGAAGAGGGATCTTAGAAGAGAGAAAACATACATGACATAATCTGAAATGAATCTACAATAACTGATGGAAATGGTGGGGGGGAGATATAACCTCTCCACTGATCCATTTTCTCCTTTCCCCACAGTACGCCCAGCAATGGAACCAGTACTATCAAAACCAGAGCCAGTGGCCTCCCTACTATAGCAGCTATGACTACGGGAGCTACACGGGCAATTCGCAGGGAGGCTCGAGCACGCAGTGATCGCTTGGAGCTGTTTCCCCCAGGGAAAGGGAGCAGCACATTCTTAAACTTGACGGGCATTTCTGAATCTTGAGGGATCTGGGAGGGACGTTGGGCATCTCTGCCGTAGTTTCCCTCTCTCTAGTTCTTGAGGATGGTTGCATTTTTACTTGTACAGCTAGGCATGTTTCCCTACTTTGTACCATCCCTCATGAGGAAGTTACATGGTTCCTTTTCTCTCCTTGTTGAAGACCATTTTATTCCCCAACTCCTTTTTTTAGATTTCTTTGATTCCAAAAGAAGCTAGTGTCTTCAGCATCATATCCTTGTTCTTTTTAGGCCAGGACCCATCCAGGTATCTAAACTTCCTACAGTAGTTTGGGGCAGCATTGGAAGAGTCTCCGTAGGATTTCCTGCCATTCTCTCCAGGGAGTTGTCAAAAAAATGAAGAGGGCTGCTACAATGCACATAAAAAAACGCAGGGCTTGGGTCATATTGTGGTCACTCCTCTTGACCACATCCTGCAGATCCACCCACTTCTCTTTTCTCCACCCCACCTCATCCAATCTGCTAGTGACCATAAATTTCACACCTTTTGGAAGTTTCTTGCAGTTTGGTGTCACCTGTCTTTGAGGTGTTTTTATCTGTCTTTTTGCAAATCATTAAAGAGAGAGGAGAAATGGCTATCTTACAGTAATTATGATTTTTTTTAAAAAAATATTTTTTCTGTAACTTTTTACTATGTGTCAGTAGCTGTTAATATCTTCATCAAGATAACAATTCTTTTTTTGTTCAATATAGGAGAGGAAAAAAAACAAGGGGGAAATCATCTTAAATGTGTAACTTTTTATACAATGTTTCAGTTTCTGTAACTCTGAACCTGCTTTGTGTTGAGTTGAATTGTAACAGCTTTTTGTATTTGGACAAAAAGAATGAATATTGAACTTTAAACTGCTGCGTGTTTTCTTCTTTGCATCAGTACCTGTGCACTGTAGCATTTGGAAACAGTCCACCACAACGTTGTATGAGCTTCATACTTAGATCCTTTGCTTTGTTAAAAACTATATTCTCTCACCTGCTGCAATAACAAATAATAATGCAGATAATAAGAGCAGAATGGTATCAGAATGCTGCTGAGTTTTTAAACACACTGACTTCTCCTATAAAGAAAGGTCTAGAAACCTTGTTTATACCTTTGGTCACCAATGCTTTATTGCCAGAACGACCGAAAGAAGTGCTTTTTCCATTCATACTGTACAGTGTAAATGAAAACAGTGAACAATATTTATTTAAATCATGTCAGATTTCTAAACAGCACACAGTATAAAACATATTAATACACAAAAGAAATTATGATTTAAGGTAGTCTTTATTTGAAGGTTTCCTTTTTCAGTTGTATCAGACTTTAATGGGTGGTGCTCATCTCCAATTCACAACAAAGGGAGCTAATATTTATCCAAAATTGCTTTTGGGTCATGTGGCTGGCCTGACTATGCATGAGGTGCATGGAAATGCTGTTATCTTCCCACCAAAGGTGGTACCTATTTATCTACTTGCATTTTGCATGCTTTTGAACTGCTAGGTTGGCAGGAACTGGTGCAAGTAATGTGAGTTCACCCCATTACACAGCGGTGCTTGGGTCTTGAAGTGTCAAGCTGCTGACCTGGCCAACAAGCCCAGTATCTTAACCACTCAGTCATCGCATCCCCTAGTCCTTATTTAGCAACCACAATTTGGATCAGCAACTGTCATTAAGCAAAAGAGTTGCGAAGTGAAACTGTGGCTGCACTTATGATCTATTTCCAAAGTGGGGGGCATTCTTTATAATGCAATATGCCTACCCAGTGAGATTCAGTTGAATATCAATATTTCTTGATTTTCTATAGAGTTGTCAGTCTGTTTCCTTCATTTTGTACATTAAAGCCAAATATTCCTCTTACTCCAGATATTAACTTTTAACATTCCAGCAACTTACTCTTAGGCATTTTTTCTGGTGTTATGTTAAGGGTCGGTTCATCTTCCTTGGTTGGAGGATAAAAGTGGATCCATGCAGTATTAATTGGCTTCCCTTGGATTCAAAGCAGGGCTGTCTGATAATCTTTTGGTTAATGGTTTATTTTTTCAAAGCTTTATTCTCATCTGATGAGGAACATTTCAGTTTCCCAATTCGGGAAATTACTACAGTCTCTCTTGATGTTTTTGCTCTGATAGTGTTTGTTTTGTGGATATTCCATGGACTAATGGTATAGCTGCCTTCACGGGTTCAAAGTTAACTTTCACTCTACATACATCAGCAGCTGGATGTCCTTTTTTGTCAGCCCCATCATAACCACCAACACTCTTTACACTTCCTCAGTTTGTTGAATTCCTCCTGCCAGATTTTTATTTTTTTGAAAGGGTGAATAAACCTAATATTCCTTCTCATATTTTCCCCACAACCATCCTGTGAAGTGGGTTCAGCTTATATTGACCAGGATCCGGGGAGTTGAGTCCTACTTGATCCATTTTGTCAAAAATTAAAAAACAATCAGGAAATAATCTTCATGGAATGCCTTTCATCTTTTTTTCCCTTTTAAAAAAGCCTTGCCTTTATATGACCTTGGGCCAATCACCCTCTCTCAGCCCAACCACCTCACAGGAGTTATTATGGGGAAAATGGGAGGAGGGAAGATTAGGTATGTTCACTGCCTTGAGTTAATTAATTTGGCTCCTGCCTCCATTGTAACTGTTCGATTAGAATCCTCCCGGAACCAAAGTTTCCGCAGCCACGATTCCCACCCGGAGCACCATTCCCGTGGCTCTGCCCAGGAACCGGAAGTTCCTCGGAGAGAGCCTGTTCTTCTTGATTTACTTTCCCCCGCGAAAACGGTCGGCGGTGGGAGATCGAAGGAGTGGGATGAGGCTCGGGAGTCGTTTCCAGCGGTGAGGTTCCCTTCTGGAGCGCCTCCTCTGCTGCGCGAGTGGGGTGGGATGAGTGGGGTGACGGTTGCCCTGGAAAGACTTCCCTTCCTTCGGAAACGATCCCGAAAGGTTCCTCTTCGGGTCTTCCCTGATCCAGGAAGCCTGGGTTGAGGAGTCCGGGCCGGGTGGACGTAGGGCGAGGATCATGGAGAGCCGCATTGGAGGTTTTGTCCAGCCCCGCTCTTGAATCTGCTAGAAAAGCTAATTGGGTGGGGTCCAGAGCTTCCTAAGGGGTGGTACGGTGGGCCTGTGGCCTCCTTAACTGGAGAAGGGGGAGCCAGACTCTCTCTTCCCTCGCTACCCTAACTCGACTGGGTAGGCATTCTGTCTTTAATGCCATTAAATCCCCATTTTGAGATATTGTTATCATCACCTTTTGGGCCCTCCTTCCAACATTTGTAGCCATTGAAATAATGTTGAATTTATAATTGAACTTTCCTTCACAGGGCAGTTCTTGGGGTTCAGGCCATAGCGCCACTGAGCCTAATTGTAGTGAAATGGCCAAAGACCCTTGCACACCAAATTTTAAAAAGGCAACTGGACTTTTATTTTTTAGATGTCACAGAGAAACGTTTCAAATCCAGTCCAGCAGTCTTCAGTCTCATATGGACTGGACTGGAAACGTTCCTCTGTGACATCTAAAAAAATAAAAGTCCAGTTGCCTTTTTAAAATTTGGTGTGCAAGGATTTTTGGCCATTTTGCTGCAAGACATGACCTGGATTAATTGAGCCTAACTGTATTTATTTCAGGCCTGTGGTTATCCTAGTATATTATTATTCACTCTTTTGAGAACATTTGGTATCTCTTTGAATTAATGCTACAAAATTATTTTCTCTTTCCAGAGGTTGATTCCATAAGAAGAAAAATAGAAACCAAATAGTTCGCCAGAGAAGGCAGAGAGTGATTTTCCAGACAAAATTGAAGCAGCAAACCGGTTCTCCTCTGCAGAAGAAATCAGTATGGAAATTCCAGTAATTGAAGGTTGCCCTGCACAAAGCAACAGAGATTCTGATGGGTATTTTCAAGGATCTCCTGATGATTATCAGAAGCTTGCAACCTCAGAAACTTGCAGCTTTAGGACAGTTGGCGGTTTGCCTTTGGCTCAGAAATATTGGGGAGAACAAATGTCAGATGTCCCGAGTTCACACAATTATCCCCTGAGCAGGAATGGAACATCTGCAGTACCCTCTCATAGAGAAGAGAGCTCTTGGAATCCACACCCAAATTCTTCTGTGGACAAACATGGGTCCAAAGAGGACTTCCCTCTCAGTTCCTGCTGGGGTGAATTAAAGGCAGAAAATCCAGCTACAAATTATGTGGGTAAGGCTACACACAAGCAAGGGACTGAAAAACTGGGGGACTTGAATATTGCAAACAGCACCCCCAACAGAAAGGAGACCTCCAATGACAAACAATCACATTACAAAAATGGAAATTGCAAGTCCCTTGGTTCAAACATGGTCACTGATAGTCCCGTTGAGGATGAGGATTCCACTCTCCTTGCCATGTTCCATGCTGTGGCCAACAGCCATTTGACAGTTCAGAGCCAACAGAAGGATGAGCCAGATTTCACACCAACACAGAAATTGGCCATTTTACGGGATATATACCACACCAAACCTCTGGTTTTCTTGGAGCGCTTCCGAACAGTCCTACGTGAAGAACACTTGCCCTGCTTCCGCCATCTCTCTGGCAATTATGAGGCAGATTTCTACTGTGCTGAGGTGCACAAGGCAAGTCTGGGCAAAACCCTGCATACTAGGGTGAGGAACAAGCGCTATGCAGCTCTGCAGCAACTCATCAGAGGTACTGGGGCCTGAATTTTTGGGGTTTACAGTTTGTTTAAAAGGTGAATGTAAATCTGTAGATTAGCAGATTTATGAACTAAGGGTAGAAATGAGTGCCAAGGACCATTTTTCTTGTCTCTTGCTTATGTGGTCTGTTTATTCAGATAGCTACCATTTTTGGTGGCTGGAGTTGTAATTTAGCAGCTTCTGGTGGATGCCAATTTTGGATTGCATCCAGTGAGGTTGAGCTGTGAATAAGGAGGTCTTCGCCTGACTTCAAAGTCATCTCATCTTCATAGAAAGCTGCTTTCTCTCAGAAGATAATAATATCTATCTATAGTAATGTCTACAGTGGTAACTGTGATTGGTCTTTTGCTTTGCTTTGAACAGTATCCTTTTCTTCCTAACACAGGGAGCTACCTTTGACCACATTTAATCATAGTTCTACCTAAATTGTTTTTTCAGCACAAGAGTCCTCCAGGTTTTCTGAAAATAAGGAGTGTACTCCTAAAACATGCAGTGGGAAGATGGATAGATGTTAGATGGATGGATGTGAGAGAGAGCGCAGTTTGTTTTTGGACAATAACAATCGGCTCTCCCCAGGGTGGCTTTTCAAGATAACCTTGGAAGCTCCAGTTGTATAAAATGCAGCAACTTAGCTGCTGGCTTGCCTTTGCTGAATAATAAAACTCACTTTTGCAGACTAATACCTGAAGAAGAATTTAGTTCTGAGAAGGAAATGAGGAGGGACACGGTAGTTATGTGTTTATTGTGCATTGTAAACTGTCTAGAATCTTGAGATCGAGGTGACATGCAAACCATGGTAATAAGTAGATTGAAATCAATAAAATTATTTCCTTTGCACAATTTAGAATTTGAGGAGGCTGGGTCAAAGGCTGCAGGTCTGAGAGCAGCAAATAGAAATAGATATTATTTATTTCAGAAAAAGAGAGTCAGAAGACTTGTTACTATTCTCCAGTGTTTAGGGCACTGCCGCCCTGCCTGGGACTGAATTACAAGGCAGGTGTTCTACTACTGTCTGGACTACATATAATGGATACGTATGTGAGTGAGAGAGAGAGAGAGGACCAATTACCATTTGTCTCGTCCTGTTTGTCTGTTGCACTGCCATGCCTGGCTCCAGGTTTCTTGTTACAGACTCCTCTGTCCCCATTCCTTGTAGGCGGGGAATATTTCAGTGATGAGCAAATGCGTGGCCGGGATCCGCTTCTTTATGAGCAGTACATTGGACAGTATCTGAGTGATGAGGAGCTGCAGGCAATGGGCAACTGTAAGCTGGAGGCTTCCTGCTCCCTCTCGGGTGTCCTCCTAGATTCCTACCAAGAGCAGGTCATCCAGCAGCGGCTGCTGGTTCAACAGGAACAAGAAGAAGCCTGCAAAGAGGAGGAGGAAGAAGACAGTGACCATGACAGTGAAGGTTGGTGAAGCAAGAAGTGGGATCTCACAGTTGGATCTTGAATATGAGAATCCAGGCCCTGCAGAAGATTGAGAGCAGTTCAGTTGGTTTGAACAGAATAGCAGAGAACCTGTTGGATCAGTGGATCTGCAGGAAAATGAAGAGTAATGGATAGAAACCCCCCAAATAGGATCCAACCCATTTCTTGTTTTTTCATAAACTGCTATGCAAGATTATTATCACCCTAAAGATTAGGAGGAGCCACTTGAGCTTTGCAGAAGAAAAGAGTTAGAATAAGGAAGTATGTAAAAAACAGAGAAGGTCAGCTTGACCCCAGCTCTGGAAGGAGTGCTGAGCATCCCTCCTTGTGTCCTCCCTTCCTTAGACCAGACTTTTGACCCTGATGCAGACGAGTGGGTTCCCAATAAAGAAGAGAAGGCTTTTTTGCGGGAAGAATTCACGAGCCGTATGTACCAGCACTTCCTTGATGGCAAGGATCTGGACTTTGACTACAGGTAAGGACAGAACTCAGGAGGTATCAGGACACAGCAGATCTCTGCAGGAGCTGCATGGATACCTAACACTAAGCAGGATTTATGAGTTATCCAAACCAAGCCCCGATAACTGGCTCATACATTTCCCACTTCTGAAAGGCTAGCAGTTAAAAAAGTCATGACATGAAAAGAAGAGGGTTCTGGAGGGAAGAGGAAAAATGGACAAGTACTTAGTAAGTTTACTACTCCATCCTTCAAAACCAAAGGGCCTGCTGTTTCACTTTGCTTACATTTGGGCAACAGGTTTTCCCCAAATAATACTACATCCCAAGGAAATATTTCCTTCTATTGGAGAGTTGTCTGTAGGAATGTTTTCTGAAATTCTTATGTTGCTGGCTAATTTAGAGAATCCGCAGAACAGATACCAAAGCAGAAGGACATTAAAGGAGGTGCCAGGACTGAAATAATATTATTTAAATTGTCCCCATTCATTATTTACAGCACCAGGAGTCCTTCCATGATTTGCCAGGATCAATTTAAATAGTTGGGACACTTGTCACAATTCAACTCACAAAGGAGTTGCTTTCCTTAGTCAAGTGCTAGAACCCAGCAGCTTTTTTTGTCCCATTCTACCCCCGGGGTTGCTCAGTTTAGCATCAATAAGGGAAGATGACATATTAATGAGGGTTAAGTGTTTAACAGTGTAAGATCCAAACCCAAGAATGACACGTGGTGATTCTTCCAAGCTGTGTTCTTTATTGTTTCATGCCTGTAGACAAAATCTTGCCAGATTGAGCACTCTACTATCTGCATTTGCCACATACTCTGTGAACTATTAGGGAGGGGTTGTATTCACCCACTGTTCTCAGATTAGCATCTGGATGGAGTTGCCTATTAATCCACATGTTTGCACCCTTCCCTCCTGAGAATCCACCTCCTCACTACATTCCATCACAAGCAGTCACTGGGCTCCTGCTGTAACAAAAGAGGGAAGTAATGATAGAATATTGGTAGCCCTCTGGAGTCCTTGGTGCTGTCTGAGCTTGGTGGTTTGCTTGCAGACACTACCAGATTAATAATAATGGTCTAATATTAAACCAACAATCAATAAGTAAACAATACCCCAATCAAGGGAGCTATCAACTCAGACAAACAACTAACAGTAAAAACAGCCTAATCAAGGAATCATGAAGAACATTCCTACCAACACTGGCAGGGCAAGCCACTAGTATAAAAAGAGAGCAAACCTTAATCCCTTCTAGCACTGATGATGTTACCTTGTTGGGAAATGAAACGTCTGCAAGAAAACAACCAAGGTGACAGAGCACCAAGGATTCCAGAGGGAAGTAAATGTTTTCATTGGGCTTAGAGCTGAAAATTACTCACAATTGTGGTGCAGTACAGTCAGGAGTTGCAGGATGGAGAGGCTCCTTCCCAGAGGGCAAAGAGACAGCAGAGCTTGAAATGTCTGGTAGTCAGGAAAGGAGCAAAATTGGATCCTCCTCAGCAATTAACAGAATATATCTGTAGTTATTGCTGATAATTGGCTTCTGGCAAGATTCAGTTTGTAGGAGATTATTCAAAAGTAACTCCACATGTTGTTCTTGATTCTGATGGCAGCTCCCAAGAAGAGCCTGCTTGTCTTAAGTAGTCTCTCTTCCAGGTGTTAATTGAAACATGCAGGTCTGTGACAAGGCAAGGAGCTTCAAAAATGCTAAATTCTTTACTGTTCTATTCATGCCCTCTTGGAAGTAATGAATCCCTGATGCATTTTCCAATTCTTTATATCTCCCGACTTCCCGCTGCTCCATCAGTGAAGTTGATGAAAATCCTGATTTTGATAACCTTGACATTGTCTCAAGGGATGAGGAAGAACGTTATTTTGACGGGGAGGAGCCTGAAGCTGCTGACCATATGGAAACGGAGGAGACAGAACAAAGACCTTAATTCCTGCGAAGGCACCAGGACAGCCTGCAGAAGTGTACGTTTGTGACACCCCACCTAAGTTTTATTCATCTTGATGAATTGAGTGGAAGAATCAACTTCACCTTCATGTGGATGGAATGTCAGAATCAGAACTAGTTTGCCAAGAGAAGTTTGTGAGGCCCACAGCATCTTTGGTACCCTCTGGGATATTCCCACATCTCTTCCTGAACTCTTCTGAGTCCCAAGTAGGAAAAGATTACTGATGAGAAAACTAGGCATTTGACGTGCCTTGATAAATTTCATCCCTTTACTTGGACACCCCTGTTGAAGAGACACAGCCATGTTCCTTTCTTGAATCTGTGTTTTACCCTTGGCTTGTAAACTAGTGTTTCTCAACCTTAGCAACTTTAAGAGGTGGGACTTCAACTCCCAGAATACTAGCTGGTACATAGCTGGCTGGGGAATTCTGGGAATTGAAGTCCATATCTCTTAAAAGTTGCTAAGGTTGAAAAACACAATTGTAAATAATTTAGTCTCCATTAGAGGTAGAGCTGTCCTCAAGTTTGTGTTCTATTATTCAGTGGCAATTGGGGTATCAAAGTGTTTTTTTCCAGCATTTGGAGGTGAACAATAAAACTGTTAAAAAAGGGTTGGCATCATCTAGCAGTTTCTTCAGAGGACATACAGTTGTGCCACTTATGTGGAAGCTGCCTGTAGGACCCACTTGCTCCCACTTATTGAAGTCAGACATTCTGCATGAGGCACTCCCTGTCTCTGAAAGGTTACAGTTCATAAAACAGAAAGTAAATTAACTCTAAAAGTAAGTCACTGGTTTTACAGATAGAAGAGCCAGTTTCGTCTAGTGAAGGAACTAGGCTAGGAGACGGGTCTAGTCCCGCCTTAGTCATGAAAGCCAACTAGGTAACTTGAGGCCAGTCACCAGGAGATGGTGAGTTCTAGTCCAGCCTTGGGCATGAAATCCAGCTGGGTGACTTTGGGACAGTCACTGTTTCTCAGCCCAACCTACCCTCACAGGGTTGTTGTTGGGAAAGTAGGAGAAGAAAAGAGTATTAGGTATGTTCACCCCCTTGTGTTACTTATAAAATAATAAAGATGATATAAAAATCTAAAAAATTAACTTAGAGGAGCTG
The DNA here is from genome assembly GCA_032468055.1 of Acrochordus granulatus. NCBI lineage: Eukaryota > Metazoa > Chordata > Lepidosauria > Squamata > Acrochordidae > Acrochordus > Acrochordus granulatus. Next base: position 167,138 of record JANHZU010011054.1, on the reverse strand, counting down.
ATGTTCTTCTATGGGAGCAAGGAACTTGCCCTTACAGTTAAAAGGGGAGGCCTGGCCAGGATACAAACTGTACCATGTTCCCTTTTCTGATGAACTGAAGTGGCTTGTAAGAGTGGCTCTTGGGTTTTGATCTGGCTTGGAGGAAAGTGTCTGTCAGAGTATATATGAGAAGAGGAGGTTTTCTGCTTATACATAGTTTTAGCTATGTGCCTATAATAAAGTGCTACTTGGACTTCCAAGGAGGGCTGGCAAAATCTATCACCTGTCTCCTTATCAGCTGAAAACACAGCTGTAAATGTTGGCCGGGATGTGCTGATTTGTAAATCCCTTGTTTGTCAGCTGCTTTGAATCTCTGAGGCCACGAGAGGGCAACAAATCTCCAATAAATGGCCTAGATTCTTGGATGCTGTCTGGAAAATTGCCGGAAAAAGCTCCTTCTAATTTGGCATGGGAGATCAGATGTGCTTTTCTTGGTTCTTTGACGGCTGTTACCCATTTCTGTGCTCTGACCTTTAACTGTGATTCCAGAACTCCTTAGGTAACCATGATTTTATGATTCAACCCAAAATACAATCCTAATTGTTGGAACCAAAAATCAAAAAGAGATTAACACATTTTAAAACATAGAACTGAAGGCGCTAAAATGTGTGGAAACCGCTAAAAGAGAATATTTGTATTCTCTTTGAGCTTTTTCTTTTCTATATTCTATTTTAGCTTTTTGATACTAGAAGGATTACCATGAAGGTGATCCAGCAAAGCTTCTCAGGGTGAAAATTCCAAAAAAATGTTGACACTGCCCCAGAAGGCCTTTCCTTCCAGTTGTTGCTGACTTCATTTTAGGCAGCAAGTCATCTTGAGATGTTTTGGTCACTCAGATTGATGCAAGAGCTTCCCCTTTTCTCACTTCAGAGGAATCTGACACTCACCGCTATGGATTTATGTTATGGTTATTGGTAACTCGGCTTGCATTTGCGGGAACCACTGTCCGCTGCCTCCAAGAAGGCGTAGTAGCACAGCTGTGGGTTGTGGCTGCCGTGGCACTGTGAGATGCTCACAAGACAGATTCCCCAAAGTAGAATGTTTCACCCAGAGCATTTCCACAAAATGTAGAAACGTTTTGAAAAGGGTAAAGTTGACAGGGTTGACTTGTTTCAGCTGGGGCAGTATTTTTCAAACTAGGCAGTTTTAAGATGTGTAGATTTCAACTCTTAACTTTTTAAAAAAAGAATGGTAATGATATGTCTAGATGCCCACTGACTTATCCAGTTACAGTTCTTATCTCTCTGTCTCAGCTCCCCTGCACAGAAAGTACAAATATATAACATCTGTAAAACTCAAGCATTTCATAAATGGATAAAGTAAAATAAAGGTTTCCCCTGCCAGTTGTGGCCAACTCTGGGGGTGGTGCTAATCTCCGTTTCCTAGCCAAAGAACCAGCATTATCCAAAGACGCTTCCGTGGTCATGTGGCTGGCATGACTATGTGCTGAGATGCATGGAACGCTGTTACCTTTCCCACTGGCACTGGTACCTATTTATGTACTTGCATTTTTGCGTGCTTTCAGACTGCTAGGTTGGGAGGAGCTGGAGCAAGTTACGGGAGCTCACCCCATTATGCAGCAGCCGTTGGGTCTTGAACTCAAGCTGCCGACCTTCTGGCTGACAAGCCGACCTCTTAACTGCTCAGGCTACTGTGCGCCTCATAAATGGATATTTTTTTTATAGTCTGCTTCGTTGATGAGTGATCAGATTGTTTAATGTTCTAGAATTGTCACTTGGAGCAAGGTTTTCCACCCTCTGCACTTCCACTTTAAGATGTGTGGACTTCAACTCCCAACATTTCCCAACTGCTACTCTATTAGCAGTTCTGGGAATCGAAGTCCACACATTTTAACATTGCTAACGTTGACCAAAAGTATTTAATGCTCTAGAACTATACTTGTCCTGAATAAAAATCTTTTTGAAGATGGAGTATCTAGGTGACAAGTAAAGCATTGCATAGATGAGGTTCAGAACAAAGGTATTTCCTCTCCAACGACTTGCATAAACAAGTTTTTCTTTCTCCATGGCTAATTCTTGGCTACCAGGTTTATGGAACTACATGGTGTAGATAGTTCTTGTTCCTGTGGGAAATTTAGCAAGAAGCATTAGCTCTTTGTCCCGACAGTTTTTCTTCTTTAGATTCAGTGAATGCCTCTATCTATAGGAAGCAGCGTGGCTTTAAAACAAATGTTATCTGCACATTGCTTGTTCTGTTATACATCCCGAGTAAGGATGCCTGTAGCTCATTTGGCATATGGTCCTGTGGAATAATTACGAGAAGGAGGTCCTCACCAGCCTGCCTCAGGGCCTTGAAACCTATGCGCCGAAAAAAGCACAGTCTGTTAATTACCTTCTCAAGATCACCAGCCCAAAAGGGTGCAACATTCCTTAGCCATTGATAGACAGCAATGCATCTTTCACCCAAAACTGGGTTTTGCAGCCTACAAATTCAAGTAAGAAAATAAAAAGGTATACTTCATGCTCACACTGATAGCTGTTAGAAAGTGGCAAAGATGCTCATGCACATCAAGGCTAATCTGGCTGGAGATTAGAACTGTGTTTTTTTAATTCATGTGGTTTCCTCTCCCCACTTGCTAATGGAATAAGTCACTGCTGAATTGGGGAGAGTTTATTCCCCCTATCGACAGCAAGCACAGCATTCCTCATTGCTCGCTTAACTTGAGCATGGTCTGTGCCTGCGGCAGCCACTCACTGCAATGCTCTTTGCCCGGAAGAATGCCAAAGCCTATAATGATGTCCAGATGCCGGTCAGCTCTCACTTGCTAACTGCTAACAGGCAGCATTTTCCATGGCTCAGAAACTGTGATCTCTGGAAGTTAACCCATGCAATCAATCCTTGACAGGGGAGGTTAAAACAGCTGGGGTTACCTGCATGTCAGAATCTGCTTCAAAAGAAGCATTGCAAATCTGATGGGAATTTTTTTTAAATAGCTTTTGCTCAGCATATTCCAAACTGAGCTGAATTTCTTTCCTAACATTTTATTGCCAGGGAGAGAGGGGAGAGAAATCTACTGCTGAATTCAGTCCTCTTTGTAGGGAACAGATACTATATTTAAGGCTGAAGTCCTGGGGATTCTGGGAATTTTTGTATCACAAATCCTACTCTTTTAAATTAAGACTCAGAGTATATAGAATATATTGCTCTCCTGTGCTATAATTGGCCAAGTCCTCCAGAATCCCAGATACCCTCTTCTTCCTTTCTGGTGGCTAGGAACAGGCTCAGAGGACTAGTAGCATGGCAGGGCACTCAGTTGCTACTAACATCTCCTGAACTGGCCAAAGAGGAGGAGGCTTGTGAATTTTGCCCCAAGCTGCCCTACTGTGAATCTCCCAAGACCCCAATCTGTAAAATCCCTCTGCCTGGATGTTGGCAACTCCTGGGACCCAGGCATTTGGACCTGCATTCCTGGAAGAGGCTCCTTTGTGCCAATGTTGCCACCTGCCAGCTTCCATTTGCTCCCCTAAATTGCACCGACACCGGGCACTGGGCTGAGGCTCTCAGCAAGCTGGAACGGAGCACCGTGGGCGCTTCAACCCAGCCCTATCCTGCTGCCCCAGGGCAGAAAAACAGGATTTTATTGCCAGCTCCCAGCTGAGTCTCATGCCACTTTCCCTCCAGACGGCAAGGTGGTGGGAGACCCGAGGGGAACCCCCGAATGATTAATCCCTCGCTCGGCAAGCGTCAGGCCTCAGCCTGCTGTTGGGCTGGTACAGAGCCTGGTGCTTTTGCACTCTGGGGCTGGTGTGGATTACTTTGCAAACAGGATGCTGTCTGGGTCCGGTGGAGGGTATTCCAGCCACCACCCCCTCCTCCCCATCCCATGGGCTTGGAGTGTTTGCCTGACTCACAGATTTTGGCAGAACTGAGCAAATGGGAGTACAAAGCAGTCCTGAATGTCTGTGTATATTCTCATTAATCCAGGTCATGATTTGAAGCAAAATTGCAAAAAATGCAAACTTTCTTAAAAAGGCAACTGGACTTTTATTGTTAGGTGTAATAAAAAATAATCAAGTGAAGCAATCCTGGGTTGTCCTGCAATCTGGGCTATAGATACAAAGGTGGTGTTTTAGGCTGGCTGCCTCCTCCCCAGCAAGCTCTTTTGGGGGATGTGTGGAGTTAAAAGTTTGGGGGCTTTTTTGGGGGGGGTTAAGGGACCAAATGTCAGGAGGACCCTGATAAAGCTGATGCTTCTTATGACTCTTCTGAATTAGAAAAGATGCTGACAGAGCCCTCCTGATTTTTAGATAGACTAATGTCTCTCCTGGTACAAGTAGTCCTTGACTTGCAACCATTCATTTAGTGGTTGAAGTTATAATGGCATTGAAAAAAGAAACTTATGACCGGTCCACACAGTTATGTCTGTTGCAGCAATCTCAGAGTCACATGTTCAAAATTTGGGCTCTTGGCAGTCGCCATGTACTTATGATGGTTGCGAAGTCCTGGGGCCAGCCAGCTGCCAACAAGCAAAGTCAATGGGGGAAGCCAGCTTTGTTTCATGACCATCTGATTAATTTAACAACTGCAGTGATTCACTTAACCATGACAAAAAAGGTCATAAAATTGGGTGTGACTCACTTAACTGCCTTGCTTACCAATGGAAATTCTGGTCCCAATTGTGGTCCTAAGTCGAGGATTACCTGTATAAGAGGCAAGGTTTTTCCTGTAAGCCATGGAAATGTCCAGATGCATTCATTTCACTGTTTACAAGTCTGGGATCCCCTGGCCACTGCTCTGGGAGGGCAGCATGTCCCACAAAGTCTAGTGCAGTTCAGAACATGAACGGATGCCTGCTCTAAGCAAATGATCTAAGCAAATGGGCATGTCTGCCATAGGGAGATGTGCAGGGGGTTGTCTCCTCTTTCAGCACACTCTACAGAACATGCTGGGCTCCATCCCATTGTCAACGTAGCTCTCTTGGTTGAATAGAGGACTTCGCTTTTTGTCCCTAATGTTGACCAACACAAAGAGAGTGATTGACCAGGAAAAGAGGATCCCGGAAGAGGGAAAGGTAAGAAGCCCTGGATCGGGGTGGATCATTGTCACGTCTCCATTGCTTTCCCAAAACAAATCTGCTTTGTGTGGGGAAGAGGGAGATGTTGCAATCCCATAAATTATGCAAAATGAGGCATGTTTGTGCAATTTTGGGTAGAGAAAGCTGCCAAGGTCTCTTGTGCACTTTACCTCTAGTTTTTACGGAAGCTCCTGTAGTTGCTCACATGTCTTGAAGCTTATTTTATATTGGAAGCAAACGCCAATTTCTTCCAGAGGCTGAATTCTGAGTTCTGGTACAGCGAACAAACGCACAAAGCTGTGGCAGAAAATGGCATGTGCAGAAGGATTCAGCAATTTATATGCCACATTTCCTCCAGGAGCTTAAGGTAGCATCCATGGTCCTCTACCCCCTTTACCCACCCCCTGGCTGCCATTTATTCCTCGGTGCAACTTTATGAAGTGGATTAGAAAGATGACTGATCCAGAGTCACCCGGTCAATTCTGTGGCCAAAGGGGAGGATTTGAACCCGGCTCTTCCTCATCCCGACCTTCTGACCCATGAAATCCATCATTACTGACTGCAAACCCTGCAATGGCCTGCATTGTCCAGTGGCCTGAGTCCATGTTCTGGATTTTCAGGAGCAAGGAAGAAAAAGGTTCCTAGCAAACTGAGGTCACAGCTTAGAAGATTGCAGGGTACCGTTGGCCTGAAAGACGCTTGTGGTTTGACACAACTGTTTGTTTGGCCCACGTGTCGCCCTGTTTCCCAGGAGTATGTGGAAGTCAGGTTTGGCTTGGGTACAACTTTCAAAGTCCAAGAAACTTTTCTCCAAGGATGGACTTCTCTGTGCTCAGATCATGGTAAAGAACAGCCAACTGTACAATTCAAGAGAATCATCTGCTTTATTCTGGGAGGTGAATTCCCCCCAGCTTAAGAGACATGATTGGGAATTCTGGGAGTTCAAGTCCATCCATCTTACAGCACACTGGCTGCTGGAGAATGCTGGGACTTGAAGTCCACCTGCCTTAAAGCATGCGACTGGGGATTTCGGGGAGTCGAAGTCCAGCCATCTTAAAACATGCTGCTTCGGGGAATTCAGGGACTTCGACTCCCAGAAAGCATGCAACTGGGGAATTAAAGCAGGCAGCTGGGGAATTCCGGAAACTGAAGTCCACACATCTTTATGCTGTCGTGGCTGAGAAACACTGGGTTAGATGAACCTCAGAGAAGTGAAACTTCGGAGCCGGTTACGAGCATCACTGCCCGAAGCTAGTGCTTCGAGACAGCTGCCTCACCTTGACCAAGCCTAACCAGCAGCGGGAGGCAGATGAAGGGAAGAAGCCGGTCGGAGGCAACCTTGGAAGGGTAGATTTTCCCCGAGGACTTGTTTTCCTTTCCATCTGTTTGCTTGCTTTTGTTTAGGCCCGGCTGCCTGGCCGACGACGCTGTGTCGGAGAGGACCCTGGGGCTATTTCCATCTTCCGTGGGCAGTTTAATGATACCTCTTCACAGCCTGAAATTACCCCATCAGCCCTTGAGTCACCTGCCTCGTCCCATCCCCTGGCCCCACCAGCCCGGGCAGTGACTCACACCTAGGAGAGGTGCTGGACCACAGGAGGCAGGCAGGCAGCCCCACAGCTGAGTAAACACTGCAGATAAGAGGTGGCTGCGTTGGGGGGGCGGTGGGGGGGCTGCTCCCACGCAGGCAGAAACGGGGGCATCTTTGCCCAACGTGGCAGATCCCTGGCGGGGCTGACTCAGCCAGGGGAAGGCCCTTTTGTTTTAAAAGCCGGTGCCTTCCTGCCCCTCCCTC